>WUQG02022992.1:0-31161 GCA_011317285.2 Androctonus mauritanicus | reverse complement strand
CGTAATCATCCTCCCAGAATACAAAGTCCCTTTTTTATATTCTTACATATAGGTACATATACTTAAAACTTAAGGTTTTTCGGAGGCCTCCTGATCAGAGGCTCGGGGAGGTCCGTCCCTCCGCCCACCTTTGGTACACCACTGATTATGTACAATATATCTCTTAACGATACATTGCATATATATATAGTCAGTATTTAAATATTATTTTGTGGGGCCATGTTAAAAAAAGTATATAGATTAATAATAGAAAATCAGAATTAACATAAATAATAAAATATCAAATATAGGATAACACTAGGAGAGATGATGCCCCTTTTTTTGCTTCCTGACAAAATTATCAATAATCCCGTTCTCGATTACTGGGTTTATCCTAAACTACTTTACGCAGTTGGTTGCGTGCAAATCCTTTATTCGGAGTACTTTCGGATAGTTTAATAACCATTTTCAACGAAAAAATACAAGATTAGAATCCAACATGTTTGAATTACAGAATTGGTGTCTGTAATTCAAAATGTTGGATTCTAATCTTGTATTTTTTCGTTGAAGATGGTTATTAAACTAATCGAAAGTTACTCCAAATAAAGGATTTGTACGTAACCAACTGCGTAAAGTGCTTCACTTTCTAATATTATTAATAATCATAATCAAAAATTTTTATTATTTCAAATTAGGTTACATGGAACTATATGCAAAAAAAGTAATATCAAAAATTAGTTAAGCAAAATGAAAAAAAAAAAATTAATAAAATAATCAACTTTTTTCATTTCGCTTAATTAATTTTTATCATTACTTTTTCCATGTAAGCTATTTTGAATAATAAAAGTTTTTGATTATGATTATTAATAATTTTATCAGTAAACAAAAAAAAAGATGCGCCATCTCTCCCAGTTTTACCGTAACGGGATATTTAATTATCTTAAATAAACACATTAGCATCTATGCTGTTCAAACAAATGGATGGCAGTTATTGTATTCCATAATCATTACCATAATGCCATCTTGGGCTCTAGAATGTGAATATAGCCTACTTAGCTGCGCCGTCTCTCCCGCCGCGTCAACTCTCTCGGTTTTACTCTATTATGTTTTTTATATTAATTGTTCACTTAAAAAAAAAAAAAAAAAAAAAAATGGAAAAAAATTTTTAACGGTTATAAAACAAAATTTTACTTATATGTTATTTTATAATCGATAAATTATTTATTTATCGATTATAAAATAATATTTATAATCGATAAATTATTTATTATGCATTAACATAATAAATAAATTACTATAAAGCAAAATTTATTAAAATCATACTTTATTTGCACCTATCTGTATAAACTGACCTACGTAACATTATTTTAAATAAGAAAATTCTGTATTGTCATGTGAATTTTCACTAAAAATACAAAATTTTTCCCTTGACATGGAAATTATCTATTATTACGAATAATTATTTTTTAAATAATTTTCAAAATATAATAAGTTACATGTTGTCAAACGCTTTATAACTAAAAATAACGTTGAGTTCTCAAACTTGGTCACGATCAGTGTCTTGAACACAGTGTATAAAACCTATTAAGTTCACCATCATTATTGAAAGAGGCAAAGTAGGTCATGAAAGATTAAGTAACCTAATAATAATTATAAACATTAAAGTAATGACTGTAATTCTGTATCAGGTGTACAGATCTACCTCTTTACAAATGCTTTACTAGATCAAGAAACCTCTTGGTTTTTATTGCTATAATTTTATGAATGATATAAATTTGATTATGCAGCGTTAGATTGATTCATCGTGGCATCATATTTGACTAAGTACGAAACCATTTTCAAAACCGTATTTATCATAAAAGCCACCGAAAAAACCCAGTTTTTATAGGTAAAAATTTTCTTTCTTTGTATAGGCCTATATAACGAATGAGGCAAACACGTGGTTTATACCACGAGTTTGCCTCATTCCAGTGAGCAAAATTGCAACATCCGATTAACATATAGTAAGCTTGTTACAACTGTTCCAGTGAGCAAAATTGCAACATCCGATTAACATATAGTAAGCTTAGTATGTTAAAGTTTATAATATTAAAATACAGGTCATTCAGTATATTTTTAAAAAATATATTTGATGATATTACTTTCGTTCGTGATGGTTTAAAACAATTTTAAAGTTCTGGAATCGCCGAATTTTACGTTATTTCATCTGTGGATATATTCTTGAGATGTATTTAAATTAAATATAGGTTTGAAAGCAAATCTTTAAATATATCGTATAAGGCAATTTATTATAAAGTATTTCAAATTACATAACAAACAATACAAGGAAACAGGATAATGAAGAGTCAACTTATTTTTTTTTATTTCTCTTTATTTTTAGTGCCGAATTTCCTTACTGTATACTAATCTTTCATTTTAGAGTAATCTTTCTTTCGTCGAAATTTAATCTAAATTTTCTTGTACGCCAGTTTAAAAGGGTCGTTTTGATCATTCGATTCGTTTTACATAAACTTTAAGAAAGTAATTAGCACTTTACCTTGCGAAAGAAAAATAAACAGATTCTAAAGAATTATTTCCTGCTTCTGTTTAGCTATAGCTGTGTGATTTTATTTATATAAAGGTTATTGACACTAAACCATTTTGTTATTTCTTTTTTATTTTACGTCTACTTTGCAAACAGTTATTTATCATTAAAATAACCCTGGATAAGTCGAACCATTGTTCGATATTCTTAAATAAAAATCTAAATTCAGAACGAATTTTATGTTTCATGCATTATTTTCTTACAACTAAAGTGATTATTTGTTTCTCTAAACATGCATTTTATTGTTTATTATCTTTAATATTCAGACTCTCTTCTGTTTATTACTTTGCTTTATTGTAGCAATGGCTTTATTTTTTATTAACATAAAATTATAAATTCTGGTAAACCTGAACTGATATAATTAATAATACAGTTCGCACTTAAACTATGAATAACGTGGTAATTTCCCATAATCTTTAACATAAACGATGGCTATTCTTCTTAAAGTAATCGAGGCCAATTTATTAACAGAAAGTTCGAAAGAAAATCTATACTATGAATAAAAAAAATGATAGAATTATATATCGAATGAGTCACACAAGGAAAATTATTTTGTACTCCAGTTCTAAGTTCGTAAAAACGTCACGAATAATTCAGACTTTTCCAACAGAATTTCATTATAAGACCGTGTAGGAGGATTAAAGTTTTAAAATAAATTCTGCCTTAAAAATTGATCGCGTGTTCTTAATATGAAAAAAATATTAAGAACTTTCAAGTAAAATTACTATAAAAATTGTATATCTTATTTTTTATGTCACGCTTATAGAACAAAACATTATGTACGTAAGGCTACTGATGTATGCTTTATGATCTGATATATAGATGCTCTTACTTTTAACATACTGGTTGTCATAAAAAAATATTATTTTAATAAATGAGAGTTATTAATCCTAAACATTAAAGACATCTGTTAACTTAGTTCGATAGATATTTAAATAAAAAAAAAAAGAAAAAAAAATCCTGTCCAATTTTTTCCGGTTTCTTACAAACCCTCCGGAAAAGTGACACAGATATAAAATCATAAACTGATTTTTTTCCAATAATTCTTAAAAGAATGGATGTCATACATTGTAAACAGTTCTGAGAATAATGATTGATACTCGTTCATTATATAGATAGTTATCTAATTATTAAACGATGTTAATAAATTCTAATTTTTTTTTAATCCAGTTAAAAAATTATTTAAAGATGATTAATAAAATATTTAAATTTTAATTTAAATATTTAGGAAAATTAGATTTTTTTTGGTTTTAATTTTTTAAAAGAAGTAAAGAAAAACAAATGTTAATTTATCTTGTTGTTATTAATAGGATGTCAATGAATTATGGAAATTTTTTAAAAAATTCCATAAAAAATATTAAAAATTGAAATTGAGAACCAACATATTGAGTTTTTATAAATTCGTAATATATTTTTTCCTCATAAGTTAATTGAAAATTAGATTAATAAAACTGCTAATGGAATTTTGATGTCGGAATTTTTTTTTTTTTTTTAAATATTTCCAAAACACAAAAATTTTATGAATTTAATTAACTTATATAAATATATATATATATATATATGATGATTAAATTTTTTAATTAATAAATAATCCAAAACTTTCAAAAAATTTAATTTAACTTTTATTTTTTTGATAAAATTTGATTAATAAAACTTGATAGCACGGAAATAAAGATTAATATTATTAATTTTCTTCTATAGTAAAGAATATAATTTTATAAATATTACTTTTGCTAATGTATAAAATTTTAAAAAATAATTTTTACAATAAACTAGAACATTCTTTTAGAAGAAGAAAACGTTATTTTCCTGTAATAGTCAGAATTAGAGAATTTTCGCCGTCAGAAAACACAAATTTAAGAATTTATTATAAGCATATCCTCAAGTACAGCTGTTTTGCCGAAAGAATGTCATACCATTCACTCTGTTATGATAGAAAGTGAAAGTTATGCTGTACAATCAAAAGTTATATTAGGTCATTCAAAGGAGAAGTTCTTTCACCTGCTGACTATAAGGAAAAACATTAAAAGGAAAATTTTGGAGGCGAATTAGGGCATTGGAATTGTGAATATTATCAGTCGTTTTTAGTATATCTTTACTATAATGTTTCCTTCTATTTATAAAACTTTAAAGGAATGCTACTTTAAAACCGGAAAATACCATCGCTTTAATGAAAACCGTGAAGAGATGTTTAGTAATGATTTCTACACCCCTTTTCGTTTTAAGTACCCATTTTTTTCTTATATTAAAAGAAACATTGAACTAATTTTAACATAAACATAATTTTTCTTCCGTTATATATCGTGTGGTGATTATAAAGATATTTCAGTTACGCGAACGGGAACTTTTCAAATATTATGCAAAAGTGTACATTTCCTCTTACGCGTTGCATTAATAGAATACGCGTATCGTAATTAGATCATGCGATAGTGAAAGTTCTAATGGAGTTTTAACATTATTCCTATTCTACTCGTACTAAAAAAATAATAATAAAAAATTAGAACACGCTCCAGAACAGGATAGGAAAAAAAGAAAAGAAACGATAACGTTAGAAATGCCAAGAGACTGAATTGCGATCGATCACAAAGCAGTCTGGGTTCACCACGTTTGTGTCTGTTGGAGGAAACAGAATCGACAGTGAAAGGTAGGCTTCAAAAACGTTCAGTAATGTTTTATCCTATGATTTTTCACTACAATTAAACTTAACCGATCATCCAGTAACATATGAAGCATTAACGAGAACAATTACAAACGAGATAATCGTGCCGGATAGGCGAGCAGGATAGTATGACTTTATTGTAGATACGAAAAGTGTATTACATATCTCAGCCACGGTAATGGTGTCGCGTTTAGAAGACAAATGGTTAATCAGCTGTACGAAATGTTAATATTTATGTTAATTAAGTATATTTCTTTCCGAATTAAATGTTTTTATAACATTATAACTGCGTAAGAAAAAAAAAACAAGAACAATTTTTAATTTTTAAGTAATCGCGTATAAAAATAAAAATCAATAAAGTTCAAGATAAGAAAAGAGATCTCTAAAAGATTGAATTATGTAAGTAAGAGAGATAGATTTTATTAATACTTTAATGTACTTCAATCATTTTTAATACGGTTTATTTAATGCCAAACACAAACTCATAAATCAGTTTTAACAGTTCGAATTTAAAAATTATCGCTTATCTAAGATGTATATACAGAATTTTGTTTATAAATATTATATATATATATATATATATTATTTTTTTAAATATTTTCTGTTATGTATTGAGATTTCTGATAATGTCATCGGAGTACAACGCACTGTATCGTAACCTAACGTAGTAATTAATGTTCCATTCGTAGTAGTATATATATTAATGATTACATATGGGTCACAGTAAATTTTAATGTACACGTAGTACCAAACTAGTACCTTTACTATATTATCGACCAATTATAAAGTGCCATTCTTCAACAATTGGGGCGTTTTCACTTCTTTTGGGTGGAATAAAACGTCTTGATTGCAATATTATAACTTTAAAAAATATCTTCTACTCTCAAGTTCCGGTTCTATTGAATGAATAATTTAATTAAAAGATCTCTTAGAGATAAAATAAAATTTTAATGTCAAATATCTGGCTAAAATCGATAAAAAGACAAGTATTATTACCGTTTTTTTATTGTTGGGGTTTGGATTTTATGCTTTCCAAGACCGGTAAAAAGTGGGGCGAGTAATATTCTGTGGGGTCATAAACGAATAACATTTGGATTTCGTCGGAAAAATGGTAACGTGTGCTTCTGAAAATTATAGATGTTACGTGACGTCGGTATCGAATATATTTTATTTTTTTAATTTCGTAATCAATGCAAAACTCATTTATTATTCTTACATAGATTATAAAACGTTCTATTGTTGTCCACGAAATTTTCATTTAATAATAAAATATATTTTTAAATTATATGTTAGAAAAGTAAACAAAATAAAAATAAAAACAACATTAAAATATATGTTAGGAAAATAAATAAAAATAGTATGATTAAGAGAAAATGGAGCAAATTAAATCATATTACCATAATGTATAAAATATTTAAACTTCAGTTTTTCTTTCAAGTATTTGTTGTAATGGTATAAATATATAGAAATTATTAAATAACGGAAAGTGAAAAGTCTAAAATTTCTATTTTAAAAAAAGTGAAAACAATTCCAAAAATCTCAATTTTGCAGTTTAGTATCGATTACCCCAATAGTTCCTCATCTTACCTTAGGCATGTAATAAGATGAGGAACCATTGGGGTATGCTGACAAAGGCATTTTTCTGAATAAAAACAATGATTATACTAAATTTAATTATTGTTGTAAGCGCAGCATATATCAATGATGATGATTCATTATACAAAATCTTTCATATTTAGTTCAGTTTATGCTATCGCTATTATATATTGGTGTCATTCCAGTTTGATAGTGAATCTGAGTATTATTCTATGCATTTAGGGCATCTGGAGTTAAAGGTTATCTTTCGAAACAGATGTTTTCTTTCCTTTTATTTCTCAGACAGTTTTCATTTTGTTATAGCCATACATGATATTTGGATTAAAGAATACCTTGTAATAATTTCACAAGGTTTTTCGTGAGTCATAAAAACAGTTAATAACTACAAAGCTACTTATTTATTTGTATTAATAATCCTATAGACGGGTCAAAAACCCAACAATAAGATATTCTTACAAGGCTGTTATTTGAACCACAAAATTACTGGTAAACCATTTTATAAACTTGTGGCTTTGATTTTCTATTTGCACAATGTTGTACAGGAAATATAATTTCCAAACTGACATTGAACGATCCGAAACATGCTGACGAAACTCACCTTGCCTCGAAAAATTTATAATTATGTTTTGTTAAGGAAAGTTATCCCGATATATTGAGAAATGTCAAAAAATACACGTTAATGTTTAAACTTGAATTCGCTATCAAATATTCTGTGATTAACGAAATTCTAAAATAGTTACGAGCAAGTGCAAGAAAAAAATTCGAATAGCTAGAAGGTGGGCCAAGTTATTCTTAGGATAAGGTGGGGCAAATGCTTCAACTTACTCTATATATAAATGCCCATAAACTTGTATCAGTTACTCTCTTACTGTTAAGCTTTATTTCTTCCCATAAATCAATAATAATAATAATAATTATGGATAGCTGAGAAACTTCTTACAGTAAATTATAAATATAACATCACAGCAGAAAAATGCTATTAAATGAGTCAATGTCAAGTGTATCAGTTAACTAACTTAAATAAAAATAGAAATAATTACATGCCGTTAATTGTTTAAGTGATGTCTTAATCATTATTATTTAGAATACTTTTAATAATATCTAGGGTATTTTTTTTTTTTTTTTTGTCAAAACTTCAGCGAAGTTTCGTAATTCTTCCCAATCTAAAATTTTGATACTTTAAAGAAACTTTAATTAAAATTATGGAAGCGGTTTTTAAAAAGTCATCATTTAGTAATTTCAATTTATTAAATTACATTTCCTGCTTTCGGCGAAATTAATTTATAATTATGCTAAATAATTAAATTCTGTGATCAATCAAAAATTATGCTAAATACAGAATTTTTATATACGTATATAAAGAAAAAAATTCTTCGAACTGGCAATTTATAGAGCTTGTTTCTTCTGTTATAAACTTCATAAAGTACACTAATTTGACACGATTTAATCGCATTAAGCGCGTATTTAACTCAAAATAACATAAAAAACGCTTAAATGGAAACAAAAAAAAATCCAGATTTTCGTCCTCATTCTGATTATATCTCCTATTGTTTCCATCTTACTCCAATTATGAATATTGTGTTGATTGAAAATAATTAACGAAGTATATTAAGGAATAATTAATGAAAGGATAAAACGATTTAAAGGATTATAATCTTATTAAATCATCAAAATTATTGACTTAAATCTTTATTATTTTTCTGAATTACTGAGACTATAATAATTATGATGAATATTTAAATCTATCATTCACTAGAATTCGCATTTATTATAATTATATATTTTTGTTATTGTTAATATTATCCCGAAAAGGTAAACATTACATTCAATTGAGAACGTTTTCTGCATAAAAAATATCACTTAAATGCAGAATCTAGTTACATTTTGCACATATCTTCCTCTTTTTTTACCTCCTCGCAGAAACTTGTCTAATATATGATCTTACAATGAAATCAATTTTTGTCATAAATGAAGAATTTTTCCATCCGTAATAAAAATATTATCTCAAAAAAATACATATAAGTTATATATATTTATAGATTAACTATTCGAAATATTTAAATAAAATGGGATAATGATCATTAGCTATTTTTATATGATCGACATATATATTTAAAATAATAATTTCTTAAACATAATAATTAAAAAATGGATCTTATGACTTATTTTATGAATCTTTAAATATTTATATATTTTTTATGAGTCTTTAAATTAAGAAATAACAATATTTTTTGTTATTTTTTAATTTTTGTATACATATAATACTAATTAACGTACAATTTATTGTTATATTATATATTTTTTATTATTTTTTTTTAAGATTAGCGATTAAAAAATTAAAATGCAAATTATTAAAATTTGATATTTTTAACGATCATAAAATTATAATTTTTTTTTAATTAAATATACACTGTATAAAAAATTCGCCTTTGTCCAATAATTTCATTCTAAATTTTTCTGGCATTTATTTTAAAAATCTTTAAAAAAAAATATGCTTAAAACTTTCTTAAACAATTAATAATTTTTTTATAAATAATTTAATTAATTTAAAACCCGGAAGTGGCGAAGCGCGTAATTAATTTAAATAAAAATTGAATTATTTAAGAAAAATAAAATATTGATAAACCGTTAAATAAAATTCAAAAATATGATATAGCCTTCGTTTAAGTTGTTGCGCTATTAAATATGAGGAGATGTTTTCATTAAGTAAAACGATTCGAAATTTCGAAAAATGTAACTAAAAATGAAATTTCCTACATACTAACAATGGAAGAAAAATTGCGAAATATTCCGTTCAAGGATTTTTCGTTTGCGATGTTTTTATTTTAAAAATAGCGGCTCGTTTTATTTCTGAATTTGTAATTGGTTTATTAGCTAGATTACCAAACGTGGATTGGTAACGTTTCAGTGACGTTTTCGATCAATCAACCAATAAGAGTCTTGCCGAGGCGCCTCTAGCGGTGAAACCAAAAGTGAATAATGTCTTAAAAGTAGCAAAACGCGACAGTAGATCGCAAGGATTTAAAAAGATCGGAGGTGTTCGCAAATCTCAGAAATTCCACATCTGTTTCATCTAGGTAAATACTTGAATTTCTTTTTGTTTTCATTTTTCGACTTTTATTATTATTATTATTATTTTTGTTGCGGTCAAAATTGAAAAAAAAAAATAATATTTTTATTAAATTTATGCGCTTTTGTTAAAAAGGTCTCTTCGGAATTTAATTAATTTTAATTGTTATTATTATTATTATTATTATTATTTTTAAATGATAATATTTTACTTTAATTAATATTTCTGAATATTTTATAAATAAAGTGACGTAATTTATGATCATAATTAATTATAACAAATTTAATAACTTTCACAAATTACTGCATTTATCTTAAATAATTGTAAATAATGTAACATTTAATGCATTTTTATAGCAGTTGGTTACTAAAAATTCTTTACTTGGAATACTTTTGGTTATTTTAACCATTTTCAGCGAAATTCTAGAAGTTTTTTTAAAAGTTTTTTTTTTTTTTTAATTTTACATAAAGCGAAATAAATTATATATATATATAAAAATAATAGCAAAATTGAGGAGAACTAAAAATGTTTTAAGAATTGAACTAAGAAAATTTAAAATAAAATAAAATAGGAGTAAAGTAAAATAATGTACATGCTGATTTGCGCGAAGTTAGTGCTAAGCCAACTATGCTATACGGTATATATACTGGGTAGATTGTTCAATACAAGTACTAGCAACAAGTGAAGCCGTCCTACTACATTAGTTTACCCCATAGTAACTATATTGACTTTGTTTTGGTGGTCAAACGTATCTCATATAAGTTAGTAAGTACGATGACCAGATCAAAATAATTAATAAAAAGGGTGCAGTATCTCAGTATTATACTTCGCCGTCCCACCAAGCCAATGGCTTCGTTGTTTCTAGCAATGTACCACTGAGCAGTCTATCCAGTCGTTGGGCTAAGCGTGTTCAACATCGATATATATTAATGATATATTAAAAAAATCAGACATGATTCTGTCTCGTTTTGTAATTACAAAACGAGACAGAATTTCATCATGTCTGTTTTATTTCAGTTTCTGTTTTTTATTTTATATTTTCGTGACTATGAAACGAGACAGAATTTTATCATGTCTGATTTTTTAAAATTATCTCTAATTTTCGTAATTAAAACACGAATTGAAGTTCGCAAGTCCAGGGATTTTCAAAGTGTGGGGCGCGCCCCACTAGGGACGCGAGGCTATTGCAAGGAGTGAGCGCAAGAATTAACAAAAGCATCATTTTTAAGACAAACAAACAAAAAACAAATTCAAATTGGTTTCGAAAAAATGATTTAGCAAAAGGATTATAAATACATATATCAATATACCCAGAAACTTTTCTGCAATACCGGTTTTAAAATCAAAATATCGATCACTAAAGGTGATCGATATTTTGATTTTAAAGCCGGTTGTGATTGAAAAAGAATTGCGAGTAGCATCTTCAATGACAGCCCAGTTTGAGAGAATTTGTGTTGAGAAACATGCTCAGCTCCCTGTTAAATATTGTGTTGTATTAAACATGGATTCTATTTTTCGTTTATTCCTTTTGTAAGATTTGTTTAATTGTATTAAAAATTATTCCATCATAATAAATATATATTTTTTCGTATAACAACTTTATTTATGCAAAATATGGTATATTATTTTATAGTATTAAACTGTAAATAGATGGTATTTATAAAATTAGACTATTATAAAAATGAGGGGCTGGGTACCAATTTTTATAAAAAAAAGGGGGGACGCAGACACAGAAAGTTTGGAAACCACTGCTTTAGTTCAACTTCGTGCTAACGCACACATACATTATCTACTCCGATTTTATTTTATTTTATATTTTCTTAGTTCAATCCTTAAAATATTTTAAATTTCCCTTAATTTTATTATTATTTTTGTATATATTTATTTCAGTTCACGTAAGTTAAAAAATTTTTTAAAAAAACTTCTAGAACTTCGCTGAGGATGGTTAAAATAGCAGGAATACTCCAAATAAAAAAATTTTTAGTAACCAACTGCGTAAAATGCTTAAATCTTACATTATTTTAAAAAAAAACAAATTTATTAATATGATTTCCAAACGAAAATTTCTTATTAATATTATTAGCGGTATTTTTACTTTTATTACACTTAGAATTATATATATATGTATATCAGGAAAAATATTAATAATATAAAAATATTTTCTATATTTTTCAATATAAAATATTGTTTTTTGTAATGTAAACTGTGATGTAAAATTTTCAAATATGAGAAAATTGGTCGAGTCTGTCACATTCGGAGCGTAAAATCTGATCTTAAGATAAGAATTTTTATTATTATTTTTTCTTTTTTCTATTTTTATACTGATTTTTAGTTGAGGAATGTATTGCATGAGAGCTGACAAAAAAATTTCGAGCCCAACTTTGTTAAAATTATCGAGAAATATAGCATTTTGCATGTTTAAGAGCAGTACTTATTATTCCAAAACACAGAAACTAGTTTTTAAAAAATTATTTTTAAAATTTTTTGATATTATTTTTTGATCTTTTTATGAATCTTTTTAAAATAAATTTGCCTGCTATTTTATCCTGTCTATATAAGTATCGTAAGCGAAGCGCAATATTAAATGTTTAACGTTTCTTATGAGGACATGTTGCATAATAGTTCAAAGACACGTCGTTTTATATTTATTATAATTAAGTTATTGTGTTATTGTTCGGACAAATGCGTCGATGTACTGTACTTAATAAAACAATTTATGACCCCAAAAAAGATGTTTCCGTACTAGTAATACATACTATTAAAACTCGATTAAAAGTTAAAACTCTAGAATTACTCGAGAAAAACTCGAAAATTTCCAAAAATTCGACGGTAATATTCCTCATTTACTTTAAGGAATAGCATTAAACACTACTTATAAGCTATAAAATATTGTCATTCGCTTAATTAATCAATTAAAAAAATTATTTATAATTACGTAAAATCAGTTAACCTTCTAAGATTTTAAATTGAAAATAATTTAATATAAATTATAAATAATATAATTTTATTTCGTTCCGTCCACGTTACAACAGATTATCTTTCGATTAATTCTAGTTATTATTATTTTTTTAATATACTTTTAATTAAGATACAATTTTAAATACTGCTAAATACTATTGATGTTAATAACTGTATGGTATAATTTTCCTTTAAATAAGTAACGTCTTCTCACATTTTAAAAAAAGATACATTATTAGGTCGATTGGCCACTTTTTCTGCTTTATATTTATATATAAAAAATCAAGAGTACTTCACGAAATCTGTCACGCAAACTGAATTATATCTAATACTGTAATCAACTTTAAAACTTGATTTAGTGCCATAGAAATAATATTAAATAATCATGTTTAAATGTCTTACGAAACAGTGAAAATCAATAAAATTCTAAATGCAGTTAAAACAGCAAACAGACTAATTTTTAGATAATAAAATTAGCCCGTTTATAACAATTTCAAAAGTAGACTCTATGGCGTAACACAATATCACGTCCTAAAATTATTAATTTAATTAAAAAAATAAGTTAGCAACACTCTTTTATTTTTTTATTTTTTTAACTTAGGAATACATGGAAAAATTTGGGAAATTTTGAAACGAATAAAAGAGTAGGTCAATAGTTTCTCCAACGCTTACACTTCCTCACTGACTTGATTGGTGTGTTAAAGTAGGTAGAAGGCCCACAGCAACGTCTGACCCGGAGATAGAAAAACACACCTGCATTTTATTTTCAGAAACTAAAATGTTTTTTAATTATTTTTCACGTGGCTTGTTTTGAAGAAAAAAAAAAGAATTTTAAAAGGAAGTGTCGCTATTATAAAAGCCGCGTTTTCCTATTTTAATTGAAAAAATAAAATTGAAAGTTTTTCATATTTATCATACATAGCATTAATGGAATTATGTATGTATTAATGAATAAATCTGTTATATTTTTAGGACAGCATGGCTCCTAGACCGAGTACTACGCTAGGTACCATTACCGAAACGGTATCATCGGACGAAAAGAAAGATTCACAGGAATATCCACCATTAAAAATAGTTTGGAGAAACATCGCCATCTTCGCGTTTTTACATATTGGTGCCGTTTATGGAGCTTACATAGCCTTCACTATAGCTAAATGGCAAACATGGATATTCAGTAAGTTAGAATTAATTATTAATTTTCAAGTAATTGCTCGATCACGCGGTTTTTGTTTCGTTATTTTATATCTTTCGCATAATTTTTTTACCGTTTTAATATTCATGAGAGGTCGACCGGAAATCTGTCGAAAATCAGATACCCTACAGAGTATAAACAAACATGTTTGATAATGACGAAACAATTTTGTGAATAGGTGATTATAATCTAAAACGAATCTTTTCATGCATTAAAATTCGAAAGTATATAAGAAAAAAAAAATCGTAATTAGTTCGTAAATACAAAACTATTATTTAATTTTTTCTTTGGAAAATAAAATTATATTACGTGAAAAAGTTATAGTTTCTTAAAATATTTAAAAACTACCACAAATTAATTAATTTTTCTCACGTTTAAATGATTATTCTAAGTTGCGAAAATGTCCTATTTTAATGAGTTGACCTATACCGTTATTAATAAGAATAATAATATAAAAATTAACTTAAAAAGAATCTCTTAACAATATTTACAGATTTAATATTTAATGAAATTAAAATTTAACACGTTATATCGATTTTAGCTATAATTATCGGAGTCCTTTCTGGTTTGGGAATAACTGCAGGAGCTCATCGTTTGTGGTGTCACAGATCCTATAAAGCAAAATGGCCGCTACGAGTGTTCCTCTGTATCTGCAATTGTATCGCCACAGAAGTGAGTAATAAAATATATTTTAAATTAAATTAATTCTTTATCCAAATCAAATTTAATATCAGTAATAGTTTATGTATTTTCTCATCATGCTTATCATGCGAATATCTTATTTTCTCAACCAGTTTTGATTAAAGTGAATGACATTTAGATTGGTTAACTTTAATTTAGTCTCGGACAGTGCTTTATATATAATCTTTAAATCTAGAAGGATTAATTCAGTAATTTTTAAAATAAAAGTTTATTAATAAATGATTAACTTAAACGATATTCTACTTTACGGAAGGAGTCGAACGTTTAGGCATAAAATCATTCTTTAATTAAATTATTATGATTAATCATAATCGTGTGACCTTTGATTGCATGGCTGCAAACGATCTAAATTCTTGTCAATCAGTCAGTTAATTATAGATGTAAAAACAAATGGGTGCCGTTTTTCTTCAAAACGTTACCGATCAGTCGAACAAATCGCAGCTGGAAATAATGACTTGGTAAAGAACGTTCTACATGATAGAAGGAAGAAAAGTTACATTTTTTTCAGATTAATTATACGTGACACTTTAGAAAATTTATGCAAAAATATTCGAAACATCTTTTCTTCCGCGATAAATAACGATCGATATCTGTAAATTAATTTCGATTTTATAAATAATACAAATGTTTTTTGTTTACAGAATGATATATACGAATGGTCAAGGGATCACAGAGTTCATCATAAATATTCCGAAACGAATGCAGATCCTCATAACGTAGAGAGAGGATTCTTTTTCTCTCACATCGGTTGGCTCTTAGTTCGTAAGCATCCCGATGTTATAGAAAAAGGAAAAACTATCGATCTAAGCGATTTATGGGACGATCCTATCGTCAGATTCCAAAGAAGGTAATTTATATAAATAGAATGTCACATATTCAAAGAATAATAAAAAAGTAATCCATTTATTATTATCATTTTTTAATAATTATAGATACTATCCACAGTTGGTGCTATTATTCAATTTTCTATTGCCTACTCTAATACCTTATTGGTGTTGGAACGAACCATGGATCAATGCCTTCTTTTTCGCTGGTCTAGCGAGATATGTCGTTGCTCTTCATAACACTTGGTTAGTTAACAGTGCAGCTCATATGTGGGGAAACAAACCATACGATAAGTACATTACTGCCAGAGAAAACAACTTTGTTGCTTTGGGAGCATTGGGAGAAGGATTCCACAATTATCATCATACGTTCCCGTGGGATTACAGTACGAGCGAACTTGGTTGGAGGTTCAACGTTTCTACAATGTTCATAGATACTATGGCTTGGTTAGGATTAGCTTACGATCTTAAAACAGTTCCTCCCGAAATGATTAAGCAGAGAATCGAAAGAACAGGCGAAAAATGTCAATGAGCCTTAGATGTTCTTACAAAACTTGACTAAGTCAGTACAGAATAAGCAGCATGTAATAGATGCACAGCACACTGTTTTATTTGTTATTACATTAATGTTATATTTTATCTATTATCTGAAGATTTATGATAAAAAAATTATGCTTTTGAATATTAAGATTTAATTTTCCTACACATTTAAAACTGAAATATATATATTTACATAGACTTTAAGGAATGTATGCAGTAAACAAGAAAGGAACAGCATAATTCTTTTAATTGTTATTACTGTTTTAAAGTTAATTTACAGAACAATAATTCATCGAAATTATTAAATACTGATAACTTTTTTATTTCAAGCAGTAATTTTTAAAAATTAACGATTTAAAGTAATTAAAACTAGTCTAATAATAATGTAAAAATGCTTTCTATGTATTATGAATTAATTTTCTGAATTATTGTGATTGACTTGTTAACGGTTAGAAGAAAGTGTTTTCAAGCAATAATGTAGACTTATATATATAAAACGATGGAATGAAATTGGATAAGAGCCTTAATGAAAGTGCCATGCTGATAAGAGCATGAATATGTAAGAATTTCCTATTCAAAAAGCAATAATCTATGCAAAAATAAAAATATGAATGTTATTAATTTGTCTATATATGTCTTTATTTTTCGCATATTTTATACATAACTTATTGTTTAGATGAAAGTAATGTATGCAATACAGTTTTTAAACTTTTTTTCAAAGTATGCTTCTTTATGCATTCATTTTATGTATGCGGTCACAAAGTATCTGGAGAATGAAACATTGCAAAGTGTTCAAATTTTAAGAGAATTTTCTTAATTAGGCGGACAGATTAACAGCTGCACAGACTGTTTCTACTTGACTATTAATTTTTAATCGAAATTACAAAATGGCAGCTGCTTGGAATTATTACTGATACGTTCATCGCTTCTGGTTAAAGCTCACTATATATATATTTATTTTTTCAATTAAAAATATTAACTTTTATAAACAAATTTATAAGAAGAGAGGATTAATTTCATAATAATTTAATCTAAATTTTCTTCTATAAAATTTGATAAAATTTCTTTAATTTTGAATTTCTGCCAGTCTTACAGGAAAAAATGCGGAAAAATACATATAAAACAATACCAAACCTAAATTTTTTTCATTCATCATACATGAGGAAACAATTAATGAAACCATTATCATATTTATTTTATTATTAAAGTTATTCGTCATACTAACACCGTTTTTTTAAAATTAATAATAGAAATTTTTCCATTAAATTTTATAATTAGAACTTTTAAAAAATAATTTAAATTACAAATAATATATACGTTCTATAGAATTCAAGAGAATTTTTTGAAAAAGATAATTTAAATTCGAAATAATTATTTTACAATGCTTTATGGAATTTTATTAATTAAAGAAAAAATAAATAAATCATAAAGGATGTTAATAAAGTATAGCTAAAAGTCTATGTTAGATTTTTTTGATTAAATTATAAAGGAAAAGTTAACTAAAATTGTCTCTCTGCCGTTTCATATCTTGCATAATTATTATGCAAGAAGTTTTCTTAAAGATGTCAGATTAAAAATAATAGAAATAAATTTAAACTATTAATTTTTCTACTTTAAACTTTATGAAAGATTCTATCTGGCTGCACGCATTTTAACAGAACACTTTTGTTGATGATTTCTTTTAATTTATTCTCAGCCGGAAATTTTTATAAATTCGATAAATAGGAATTTAATGTAGTTATACGCGGCATTTCCTTAAACTCTGACTCTTATTTACATACGAATATATTTTATTGCGACTACAGTTGAGAAATGCTGCTCTCCAGGTCTGCACCATGTGGAGTTCTTTATGTACTTTACTGTACTGTATTTATTTTAGGTAAATGGTACGCCGAACTGTTTATTTTTTGTGGATTTGTTGCGCCGTTTGTCAAAGATGTTTTCATATTTTTCATTCGATAATTCCCCACGCCGTTTATTACAATAAATACGATATTAATTAAAGTTTAAGTAACATCGTAATTATAGTAATAAACTTTGCTACGAATTATCGAATGAATAATATATCGCTTTATATATACTGTATAAAAAGAACTGCATGTAGTTGTAGTAAATAACTTTGAGATTTTTTATAAATTTTTATTAAAAATTAGAAATTCCACGATCAACAACTTGTAATTAAAATTCTTCATAGATTATTTCAATTTTTTTCAAAAATTCTTTACTATTTTTCTAATTTCTCATTTCGAAAATGCACATTTTTATCATAACCTCATTAAAAATCATAAAATGAACTTATATTTTTATTAATATTTTAATTTGTAAATTAGAAACCCATTAATATTGAAGGATTTCATTCAGGTTACCAAACCTTTAGATGCATATTAAGCATAACTTATGTAAGAATCCAATCTCTTTCATTAGTTGTATAACTTGGGCTGAATAAGTTTATAACGCATTAGAAAAAAATATATATATTGTTTTGGAGTATCAATACTTTTAATTATAGAATTTTCAACAAGTTAATCATATTTTCGATTATAAATCCGCTTTATCCACTTGAAAATTCAATTTTCTATGATTAGTCACTCATTATAATGCATTATTCAAATCTTCACTTTTGTAAATATTATTTTAATAAAATTTAACGATAATAATTAAGAACGTAATGATAACAATGATAATAAGTACTTTATTCAATATTAAAAGAGATTGATGGAATAGGTAGAACTTCAATAATTCTATCTGCATCTTTCTGATAAATCACATATTATATTTCTATAAAGGAAAATAATTTTTCTTAATAATTTATTTAAAAATATTCATTAATATTGTCCAAATAGCTTGTTTACCATTTAAAAATGTTCCAAAAATTTTAACAGTATAAAAAATTAAATAAACGTAGCAAAGAAATTCATTAAATAAAAGTGGGTAAACACACACAGTTTTTAATCATTCAAAAAATAAAAGTACTTAATTAATAATTTTATTCAAATTTGTTGATTTTTTTAATATTTTTTGATTAATTATCTCCAAGAAATACAAAGCACGTTACATAAATAACGAATTTCTTGATTAGTATGCTATGGATTAACAGTATATAATTCAATCACAAAAAAGAAAGTGAAATGAACAAGGAAAATAATATCATTATCTTTTACATAATTAAAAAAAATTATAGGAAAATTTTGTATTTACTTCGAACGTACAAACGACTGTGTAAGTTCTAGTATTTGAATAATAGTTTAGCTTTTTATTTTAAGATATTTATGAAAACATAATTATCGCACGCATATATATACCTTGCATATTTATTAAAGGCATTTTTGTATAAAAAAATGACTGAATATATTAACTTTATCTGTTTGTCTGACAAGATTTGTTTTCGAGAGATAAATATCTCAGAGTATTTAAATTTCAAGGGATCTTTCCTTATTGCTGAAGAATGATGAATATTAATTTGAAGATTGCCAAAATACTTCAATGCCATTATAACATTTTAAAGCATTTTAAATGTATTTTATAATATTTTTATGAAAAATTTTCTTCCACATATCTGTCGGATTGTCTACGAGATATCTCAAAAACAAAATTTTTCAATATCCTCAAATTTTACGTGACTCTTTTATTTTGATCTAACTTATATAAATTTTTAATTTTGAAATTCTCATATGATAATATTACAAGATGAAAATCATTAAAATTTGAAAACTTAACCGTAGAAAATTTTGCATCTTGAAGTATGAGATAAAATAAACTCATTCAAAAGTATGAAATAAAATGTTAGATATTAATAACTATCGATATGTTACGGTTAAATTAATAAAATAAAATTATTTTTTATTGTGGAAAGAAAATAGTAGGCCTACAGGTATGAGGTATTTTTAATAAAAACATGCTTTATACAATTTATGAAAATTAAATCTCTTTTAGTTATTTCTTTTAGTTATCAAATAAAATATGTTCCGTGGAGTTACGAAAAATTGAAAAAATTACATAAGTAGGAACAATTTGCATTTTTGTAAATTAATAATTTTTTAAAAATATTTCAATAATAAATCTTTCAAGAATGGTTTCTGAAGGAAATTTACTTTAATAATAAATGATTAGTAATTAATTATTATTTTTCCAAAATATATCGAATATCGGCTGAAAAAAAATGGCACAAGTTGATTTTTCGTTTAAAAAGTTTCTATATTGTATCATATCGTATCGACATCATATATTGTACTTGAGAAACGGCCCTTTTCAATATCTGCGATATTTATATTACATAAACAGATTTACAGGCTGACACTTATTTTATTAAAAATTAAAATAATCTTTCATAACTTTTGTTGCATATTATTTGTTGATTATTATCAACATTTGGCTTTTGGGTCGTGGCAAATATGCAATATATTTCTAATATATTATATTTGATATAATTTGATATATTATAATTATTAATCATAATTATACAAATATTTCTTGGTAAAAGTATTAAGCAATCATTAATTTTTATATATAAAAAAAATTATATTAAAATATTATCTAGAAACTGTCAGTTCGAAAGTTCGGATCTGCATAGGATTGAGGACAATATCAAATCCACTGTTTATTTTCTTCCATTGATAGTTTCTCGCTAAAGTAACAAAATATTATGTAAATATTGTAATTAAGTAAATAAATGTTAAAAAATTTATATAAAAAAAAAAAATTAACTAACCTTCTTTAATAGAATGCTTTTTAAATATATGCAGTTTGCTCCAGTTCTTCACAAATGATACATTTTTATATTGGTTTGCACCAAGAGTCATTTCTCTAACTGATGTTATATCAAAATTTTTGAAAAGATTCTAGTAAATGAATGTTAAAATAAATTTTTTGTCATAAAATAATAGATTGTAATCATAAATTAAAAGAATAAATATAGAAGAAAAAATTTAGAAATTAATTAATCATGATTGATAATATTGATAATTTACTGCTAAAAAACATTAAATATCATGTTTTGTATTAAGCAAAAATTTTGAAAATTTTATAATTATTTTATGCTAACATTTTGCTTTATGCTAACATTTTATATGTGCATTTAAATTAATAAAACTTTATCTATAACATCAGTAAATGCATGAATACAAGACATTAAAATTGAGGAAAGAGATTTTATTTTAGTTAAATTGACAAGGATTTTTACATAATTTATGGAATTCCATTATTTAAATGAATATTTGCATCATATTAAATATCTTTTGAACGATTCCTTCCGAGGCAGTGAACAAAAAACAATTAATATATTTTATTCCATGTTTTTGTTTACGTGATGGAATTCAACAATAATAAGAAATTATTGGAACAGGAAAATAACGAAAATTTCTTTAACGATTTCATTTTATCAGATGTATGTTTTAGTATGAGAATGGCAAAATCACTTTTTAAAATTCAAACAAGAGGTTGGAATTTTTCTTTAATGAGATATTTGTCGAGTGAAGTATTTTGTCATCATTTCAGACTATATGTTCCGTGATTATATTTTATGTCTGCAATTTTCGAATGATTAAAGATCGGTGATTAAAATATGCCACCTATCTGAAAGAGGATTCAAAGTTGGCTATTTGATAGTTCAGCTTCAGATCTCTATCATTATCATCATCATCATCATCATTAGTAAGAAACTTGAAAAGTTTGAATGCTCTCATTTTTTAATACACAGTTGCGGTGTTATTTAACCTTTTGAATGTTAACTTTAATGACGAATCTACTGAATTTCATAAAAATCAATCAAATACTTCAGTAATTATTAGGAAGAAATCTGAGAAGTTTAAATGCCATCATTTTTAAATGACTAAGACCACGTGATAAATTAATGCTTCGTCAAGATCAGCGCTTATTGTGACCACTTTGCTAAATTTCAAAAAATACTATTAATTAATTCAAAGTATATTAAAAGAGAGTCTCAAAAGTTTAAATTCACATCATTTTTAAGTGTTTGCAGTTGTGAGGTTGTTCGAAAGCATCTTTAGTAGCATAACATGCTTCCAGAATTTCATGAAAACCTATCATTAATTTCAAAATTCATTAGGGTGACATGCGAATAGCAAGCATAAAGAGTTTTGTTTTTCTTTTGTTTTTCATATTTTCTTTGTTTTTCTTTTGGGTAATAATATTTTCTTTAGCTTCTTTGGACTGAAGCTGAAGATTGATTGAATTTTTTTTGGACTGAACACATGATGATGGCACTAATCAAATGATGGTGATCTTATAGACATTACTGTCTTTAGAAAATATAGGTCTAATATACTTCGAATTTTGCCTTTATTAGATTTTTGTGTTGTATTTTACTATATTTTGATCAATAAATATTCCCTTTCCCTAAATTTGTACAGAAAAAAAATGTAATTTTTTATGATCATAATGTGTTTCTTTAAGAGAAATATCTATTAAGATATTAAAAAATTATTAACGACATCGAAATATCATCCTCATTTTCTACAAAAAAATTTGTGGGAGAAGTTTAAGCTTGGATTTTCTTAAAGTAGAATTACAGTAACTTTGTTAAATTGAAATACAACAGCTAACATTTTAGTGATAAATATATTATTAACAATAATTAAATTCCAATCGATTAAAATATAAAAATTCTAGAAAATTAAACTTTATTCAGTGACATTCACTTAAATTTTTGATTGTTGAATTCATTTTCTGCCGAAATACTTTCATAATTTCGTAACATAACTTTATAATTTCTTTTAAATTACTGTATATACTGAATTTTATCATGTTATCATATTCATACATATATATTATTAATATGCATTATCTCTTGGCAGTGCGTATTGTATATATAAAAAAAATTAAAAAATAACCTTATGCAATACAGGCATCATAGAAAAAATTAATAAATTGATGAAGTAACTTTTTATTTTGATATTTATTTATTTTATTAATTTTATTAAATACTTACTATATGGTCACAGTCTACTTATAGAGAAATACAATCAATTAAAATAAAATATCAAATTAGATATACGTGGGCATGCTGTTAATATAAATTAAAAAACGGTCTGCAGACAGTTTGAAAATAAACAGGAGTATATTTATGATATGTTCTAAAAGTTAGAAAAAAATATAAAAGAATCTTGAATATCGTGAATAATAGATTGAGAATACAGCTAGTCCTCGACTTACGATCAATCGTACTTACGACTGCGATGAAATCCGTTAATTTTGTGATTGATCAATGCAATTCAATTGGTTCGATTCCCTGACCTAATGCTAGGATACACAGAAAGCGTCATTTTTTTTGTTTGATGTTTAAAGTTTTGTATTCTTTATGGTTATTAAGATAATGTATAGAGTCCTTGCAAACATAGAAGTGAGAAATCAATAAATTTTTGGCATTTTCGACTTTCGATCGTTCCGAACTTACGACAGCGGAGTCGAAACCGAACACCATCGAGAATTATTTGTACTTTGGTTTAACATAAGTTAAATCTTACTGAGAATGATCGTCATTTGATTTGATTATCTATTCTAGCAGAGAGGAAAATCTGCTTTATAAATTAATAGTGCCAATAGTAAATATCAGTTAAATAAACTTCAGATTTATACCCAAAAATTATACGTAGGCTGATAAAAAGAAGTTTTTAATATAAAATCCTAATCGTCATTCCGAATTTTATATCAGATATAAATTAATGATTTTATTAGCAGAACTTTAGTAGATACTAGTTTCATTTCTGATGAATTGCAAGGAAAAGGACAGTTAAATTTAAACATCATTCTCATAAACTGAATCTGACATTATTCTAACCTGTCGATAGGAAAAAATATATAAACTTATAGTAATAGAGAATTATTCGCAGGACTGAATGATAAAATAACTATAAATAGAATTACGGTAATCTGTAATTCAGACAATGTTGGATAAATTCGTTAGAATTAAACATCAAACAGTTTTCCCGATCTTGATTACATTGTCTATACGATTTTTCCTTTATGAATAATTTATCTGACAAGTGAGAATTATATCTTATACCCCTCTTAATATTAAAAACAATAACTTTCATTTTTTCATAATTGATTTATGTTTACAATACTCAATTAGTTTTTTCAATTTTCCTTGAAGACTATTTTATGATCCAGTGAAGGTTATCTGCAGTTAACATAAAACAATATTTTATAAAATAAAATTAATATCTGAGTAATAAATGGCGATAAAATTCATAAAGTTAAATAACAATATCAGTTAAGTGGATCACCTTGAAAAATCCCATTTCTATATCAATGAAAGAGGAAATCTTATTATTGTAACTATTATTATGACACTTAACAAAACAATGGAAATCTTATGTTATGCATTATAGAATCTATAATTCTAAATTTTTTATTTAGATATAAAGTTAATTTTATATTTGATACAAATTTTCATATTCTTATCCTTATAGATAGATAACCTATTTTTATTAACTAAAGGCTCAAAAAAGTAAATTTTTGGTTTCGAAAATATAATCCACGTTTAATACAATGAAATATTTTAATATTTTGTTTAATAATTCTTTAGCCATGAATAATAGCGATAATTTTCCGATTTTCCCAGTTTGAACTTTAATAAGTTGAAACAAACTAGAATAGAATCTAATATAAATAAAGAAAAGATAAAATTTTCCAGTTTTTCTATCGTATTCCTCAATATAACAGCCATTTTTTTAGGCAGTAGTATTTTAAACAGCATATTTGAGTCTCTCGAGAAGCTAACTGATTAATTCCATTTTTTGCAAATTTGTCAATTTTGGTATCCAAGTATATAAGAACTAATTAGATTCTCCGGAGCTGAAATTGAGAAATTTACAATAAAAAATGGATTTAATCAGTTTGGCTTCTGAGAAATTCATTTAACGTTAAAACACAAACTATTCAAGTTAGAAAAACTTACGGTTAATGAAACTTTTACTGGTCTGGACAGATTTTTTGGATCTTCATAATGTTCATACATGTGCTCTAACCTGAGTAAAATTTTCTTATCGTTCCAAGGTTCTAAAGTTAGTAGGTGTACGTTTAGTGGAAGCGGTTGAGATATAAAAGAAGCCTAAATTTATTAAAATTAAAGATAAACTTTAAAATGATATTATTATGTATTTTAAATTACGGAAATGTACTTGAGTTACGTACCTGAGTATGAAAATTAGATATGTATTGTTTTACAGACTTAATCGATGCAAAAGATAGTAGAGGTGCCATAAACAAGTTTTCGGCTAATTCCCTATGTTTAGGAGCGGCGGAACTAATATCAGAAACAAGGAGATAATGTTTTCCTTTTACGACTAAACCGTGACCATCTACACCTGATTCATTCAAAGCTTCACCAACTCCAAAAGCATCATCGTGTAACAAACGACGATGAATCTACATAAAATACGTTATAATATTTAAAATAAAATTAAAAATTTTCCCAATCGAGAAATATTTATTGATATTTTCTTGCCATTAATTCAATTGATCCATTCTTCAAACTACTTCCTCCTTGAGAACGGTCGTTTAGAATCGTCATCTGCACATTTTTACTTACATCCTAAATTAACATAAAATCAATTAATTTAAAACTTTGAATCGAAAATTTAAATATTTTTTTAAAGTATAAACATTAAATAAATGCGATATAAATACTTGTGCATATATTCTACTGTTTATCGGATAATAGTTTCCAGCAACTGGCTCCGATAGATTTAAATCCCACGTAGGCCTATAATCCAATCTGTAAGGTTAAAAAAAATCAATTTTTTAATTAATTTGAATGTCATTAAATGCAAAATTATTTAAATATATGTCTCACATCCTCTGTTTAATTTCTCTTCCGTTCGCATCCGTGTAAAATGAATCCGTTGTTAAATCAGCATGGAATCTCGTTATTACTTCTTTCCCAATTCCATCTCTGCATCAAATTATACAGAAAATAAAAACTTATTGATAATTTTCATAGAAAATATAATCTTGATTTATACCGAAAACTGGAAAATATAACAAAATATTATAATCTACTTGCTTAACTGGGATGGGGCCTACGACCCAATCGAACTCGACGTATTCTTCATCATTATAAAGTCTAATCACTTGAGTTAGCCACGAATTAAATGTCTGCTGAATCTCTTTAACTAGACGGCCCTTTAAATGTAAACTGCTTAATAGTAACTTAAATATATATATTTTAAAATATTTATTTAATTAATTCTTAATAAAATATTACCACATAAGTCTGGTATGATACGTTAGCATTTAAAATGTTCGGATCAGTTCCGTTTGGTCTGAATATATAGGCTCCAGAAGCCCGAAATTTAAATTCACTATTATTTCCATTCATAGCGCGATACCAGTAGTACGACTGGTTTACTGCTAAGTTAATCCCATTTTTAGTTGTTATACTTTTTAGTATACCTTCAGTTTTCGAAAAGTACAAGGTGATGTACTGTAAAATAAATATATAAAGTATTAATGTTTAATTTTTCTCCAATAAAATTTAAGTAGAATTACATCATTTTTTAAAACGATCTGGTCTCCATTAGAAGGATGGTTTCTGGAAATTTGCTTCCTTAACGATGTGATACCTGAAAGCATCGAAATATTTATGAGAATAATCTTCAGATATTTTAAAATTAAGATGAACGGAAACAGCTTACTGTTAGTTTTATTAAGGAAATACGTGGTATATCCAAGTGGAGGAAGATTTACTTTAAAAACTAGTTCGTGAGTTGCATTACTTTTTCTTCCTGGAATATCGATTACTTTTCTCGGTATGGGTACTAACTGTTAAAATATTAAAAAGGGATAAAAATCACGATATTATAACCATAAAAAAAGAAACATTTTAAACCTGTAATAAAACTGTTGAAAAATATTTTTAAATACACATTATTACCTGAGATTCGACGAAATTTCCACGGAAATCTGATATTTCGTAACTACTTAATAAAACCGGAATTCGGACATATGTACTTATATTTTTAGCTATAGGATTATATATAGTTATAGCTACCTAAATGCGTTTTTTTTTTAAAGTAAAATAATTAAAAATTATTAATTTTAAGCAGACAAAATAAATATAAGTTTATATAAGTTATTTTAACCACACATTTTTCTGTATTTTACGTTACCAATTTGTTGTTTTCCGTCACAGTACATTCACTTATGTTCAAATAGTTACAAAAAATTTGTTCAGGAAAAGAGACATTACTTGTCGACAATATTTTATTGTACGCTTTGTTGATAACTCTCTAGCAAAAAAAAAGTTACAGACGATTAAACTGCTTGATAAAATCTTTACTAGAACGGTTTAAAATTAGATTTTTTTTATTTTATTTTTTTACCTGACAGCTATCTATTCCTTTTGCTACTCGTTTCACGTAATCGTCAGTAACTGCTTGTTTAGCAGTTCCACTATTGACATAAAAATTATGCGTAAAACAACCCGAAGTTTTTAAACTTAAAAAATTTGAAAATTTGTTTACCTAATAGCATCGTGATGTTGGGCTACACCCAAAGCTTCACCTGAAAACCCATTAGAACAGAAAAAATTAATTTAAGGTCAACCAATGAATTATTACTTGAAAAATAGAAAAATTTGACTCACGTAATTCGTCTAGTTCAAGTTGTTCTTTCGATGTCAATCCTGCATTTGTTAGCAATTGCTTTCCAACCTGTTAAAAAAAAAACTGTGTATTAAGTACTTTAACATAATATAAAATTTAATATTGTTTAAATAATTCTGCATATTCCTAAAATGAATATTCTGAAAATTAAACAAGATTAAGATCATAAAATTTATATTTTAAACATTATAAGGAAATTGTATTAAAAAAGGCATGCTCTTCTTTGTTTATGATTAATTAATAATTAAAAAAAAATAAGTATAAACCTGTAGAATATTGTTTGCCACTCGGAAATATCCTTTTACTGAAGGTCTACTAGTAAAATATCCAGTCCAAAAGGAATGGGGATCGCTGGCATAAGGAAAAAAGTCATCTGTCTTGATATCCCAAGTCTCATTTTTTTGTTTTAATGCTTTCAAATAACAAGATGGCGTAGAATAAAAGACATTAATTTTTTTTCCTTGTTTCTGCTACAAAAATTTATATACATAATTAATATTAATTTATTCGTAATATTGTTTAATATCATCCTTACTTGTTGATTGACGTAGTATATAAGTTTATCCAGATTTTTAAACCATGATTCTGCATACTGATAATTGAAATCGTTACCCATCGTCATAACGATATGATTGGTACGATATTTCTTGGCCTAATATCATTAAATGAATTTTATAATCTAAAAAATATTTATGATTATTTATATGCATTATGAATGACAAAAAATAATTTACCTCGTCGGTAGCCATGTCAATAAATTCTTTAACTCTTCTGTTGACATTATAATCTTCTAATTTTGGATCATCCTATTTAATAAAGTTTTTAAAATATTTAAATAATGTTTTCTTAATAAAATTTTAAATGTCGCTTACCATAATAGGCTGATCGTCGCATAATATATCGAAACAAAAACCTGCAGGTGGACTGTATGTGTTTGGAAGGATACTAGTAAAAATTGTTCCTTCTTTTCCTAATTTTTTTATTATTTTTTTGAAAAATTATGTAAAAACAATCACTTAATCACTATTAAATAATATATATATTAAAAAATTATTACCTAAATTTTGACTAGCTTTCCATACGAATTCCATCTGTTTTGTTAATTCTCTCATGAATTTATCTTGATAATCAATCCGACCGAGAAAATAGCCATCGAAATTCATCTACAGAATAGTTTATATTGATCCGAGAAACGTTTTAAATAGAAAATTAATTATTTCTAAACAAATATTGCATATCGAACAACATACCTGAGCAAATATTGACGCTTGTTCGGCCGAATGACCAAATGGATCAATCTGCCAACCTATACGAGGTATGCCACAGTTTCCAAAAGTATCTCGAAGTCTTTTGAAACCCAAAGTCATTTGATCAATCATGGCATTATAATGTGCAGCTCCTTCATCATTCATGCACCATCCACCACTGATAAATTCCAGTTGACCTGAAACGTGGTAAATTATTAAAATTATTTTATTCTGCTTTATCCTTCAATAAAGCAATTTTTTAATGGTTTAATGCAACAAATTTACCATTCGTGATGACTTTGCGCATTAAGTTGCGAACTTTATCTGTTTGCTGTTCCCACCAGCGCCAGAAAAATGCAGTTTCGACATAAATAAATTTTCTACTTGGATTTTTCAGCAAAGAATCCAATGCAGAATCCAATATGTACTGCACTCCAGCTCTTTGAATACTTGTGTTAGCTGTAATGATGATTTCAGATAATTTTATTCAATTAATTATTTACTTTTTACATTAAAATTATTTTAAATTAATAGAGTATTAAGCATTTATTTTAAAAATCATCTTAAAGAATATATTTATTTAGATATATAGTAATAAAATATTATATAAGTAGTAAGTCTAATCTTGTGCTATTCATAGGAACAAATTGAAAACTTTTACAAAAAATTATATCGTAAAATTTATAAATATTTATAGAATTCTATGCCCAATAAATAATAATTTTAGGATATATCTTAGTTTGATTAATTTTTGAAATTTTCTGCAGGATATATAGAATTGTTCTGAATTATAACGGTGTTATCATATAAAATGGCGGTTTGGTCACATTTTTCTATTTACTTATTATTAAAAATAGAGGAATATAATCTCTTTTTATCTCTTTTTTAGGAATATAATCTCTTTTTACTTATTATAAAAAGAGGAATATAATTAAACATACCAAGATTTCTTATGATCATAAAATAATTTTCATTTTAATACATTAATTTATATTTAAAGAAATCCAGTTTCATAAAAATCATGTTACTTCATGCTAAATTATTTCTTACTCCTTTGATTTTCTTTTTAATTTCTAAATTTATTAATGCTAACTTAATTCTAATCGAAACTGTCAAAAATTAAATGTGTCAACTAATATAAAATTCGAATAACACCGAATATTCCTCTCGGCATTCCTCACTACGAGATAATTGTGAATGGAAGGACGAACGGGTTAAATGACCTCATTAGCACTTTTCTGCATGTTGAAATTACGGGTTTTGACTTATTTGTACATATGTGACCTGCATATAAAAGCGGAATTCAATACGGACGAGCGAATTTTAAAATTATTTAATATTTATATTTATTTATTTTTTTTTTGTGTGATGATAGTGTAGAGAGCATCAATTTAACCGATTTATTTTAAAACACAATTAAAACGTTGAGGAAGCTAAAAAGCCTTTTAATAGGTCAAGTGAACAAATATCTAATATTTATGCTGTTTGTTGACGTAAGGAAGTTCTCGATTTGTTGCACTGTATGATTGTTTACAAAGTTCAAAAATATAGGTTTATATGTTTTTAATTATATATTTTTTAACTCTTCTATATATAAATTCGAAATAATTATATTTCTTCATTCTCTAGCTCTATTATCGTTAGTATCATATTTAACTGCTATCCTAGAGTTTATTTTTTGTCGATGAAGTTTCACTATAAAGAATGTTTTCTGTTCTCCTTCGAAGAAGTAAAAAGTTTTTATTTTTTTTTAAATTCCTCATTTATATAGGGCCTATACACTCAAAAGCAAAAATCACATCTCAGTGAATGAAATAATATAATTGTAAAAAAAAAAAATTGCTGTAAAAATAATATCTTTACGGACTTTTAACATTCTAAATACTGTATAGAGAATATTTATAAAACTGTCAGTTTAAATCAGTGGTTCCCAAAGTGGTCCCTATGGACCCCCAGGGGTCCCCGGCATCATTCAGGGGTCCGAGGAAAATTAAAATTGATTTGGGGGTCCCTGAACAACGTCAGGGGGTCCGTGCAAGGTTTAATATAAAATAATAAAATTGTGATCCATTTTTATTATTATGGAAATTAAAATAAACAACAATAAAAAAATAGTAGCGATTTTTACGTCTTGAGTAAAATATAAATATAGGTGGGTGCTTAAAATACAGTATGTTACTTAAGTA
>WUQG02022981.1:0-11345 GCA_011317285.2 Androctonus mauritanicus | reverse complement strand
TTGTTTGATTTTGAAATTGCTTCTTGGTTAAATTATTGAATTTGATTAAAAAAAAATGAGGCCACTGTTTAAATAGATGAGAGTTAATATCGTTCAATAATTTAATTGCTAATGGTTTTTTTTTTTTTTAGAATCTTGCTCGAATAAATTCTTCTACTGTTTAGCGTACGTTGCTTAATAATTATGAAAATTTCTATTTTTAAGCAAAAAAGATATCTAAAATCTTACTAATAAGAGAGAAACAAGAATTCAAAGATAAAAATGAAAATTTCTTGCAAGATATAGAATTTGGATCCGAGAGCAATGTTTCTGTTGAAACTGCAAACCGTAATATGTATCAAAGAAATCATTTTTATTCAATCACGAAATCTGTTTTTATCTATGCTATAACATCTCTGCTTTTTGAATAAAGCGTATTTCAAATCCTATCTTTAAATAAACTTCTTTATTTTATTGATCACAATCTTAATTGCGATTTCTTTTCGGTTCTGCAACTGCGCTTAAACTGTTGTGAACCTTAAATAGCAATTTAAAGTTTTTTTTTTTTTGCTTCGGGCCTTTCAGTTGGCGGTTTTATAACAGGAGAAAACAATCTACTTCTCTATCGTGGTAATGCGTTTCGCTTATAACGATTTAAGGAAAATATTTCCGAAATTAGATTGTTTTCACGATTCTAAATTTTTTTTTTGTGGCATTTAATAATATATCTAAATCCAATTTATAAATTCAATAACAATTTCACTGTTGTTTATGGCCTTATTAATTAATAGTTTTTAATCTTGTTAACTTCTATAATTTTCGTTTAATAGCTGCTTCTATTTTATAATAAAAAATAGAAACAGCTATTAAAAAAAATTAACATAAAAATTTATAAAATGCAGAGAACGTAAAGATTTATAAATTACAAACAAAATACACTTCGTAGTTTATAAATTCTCATGTTAATTACGGTAATATCCCGGAGTTACGTAACAGGTAGGACCGAAAACCATAACATAAATCGAAAATTACGGGTACCTACAGATACCCAAATTACCAAGAAAACAAAAAATTATAAAAGTTTATAATATGTAGTTGTAATTAATCAACAAATCAGCAAGTGAAATATGTACATGCATATATTATACGCTAGATAATTGTGAAACAAATAAGTGAGCGAGGGGGCAGAAGAGAAGTTACGTATTTCCGAATTATCTAAGTCGAGTTTACGTAAGTCGGGGTATTACTGTACTGTACAATATAAATATTCATTAATATCTTTGCCGAATCTGTTTAACTTTCATGAGAAATATATATTTTGAATAATTTACACAATTATTATAGAATAATTCATATGTATTTATGAATATACTCATTATTATTAATGTATATCTTAAAAAATTTTTTCTATTACCATTTTTATGTAAATTTATGTTTGTAAATATCCCTTAAGCACATTTCTGTTTGAGTTAATAAAATTATTATTATATTTATTAAAATTTAAAAATCTTTTTGTTAGTTTTGATAAATAAATAGAGATTCATAAATAATTTAGTTTTTTTTTATGATTTCTCGATTAAAATGTAAAAATTTCTGTAGAGGAGACCGCGGTAAGTTGATGACCTTAAGATATTTACTTAAATATTGGCCAAACCATTTCATAGATTGAAAGGAAACTTTATTATTTTGTACTTTCAAGATTGTCGAATATAATTCTGTGTTAAGAAAATGATATGTCAAATGCCTATGGAGGGAAAAAGATATATTCAGACATGTCTGAAAAATTCATTTTATTCCCAGGCCGGTATAAGACGTCGAACCTGTTGTCTATTACAGTAATCACAAATAAATGCACTGCATCCTTCATAGGATGCAGTGCATTATTCTTATTCTTCATAGAATGCAGTTATTTTTCTTCCTGCTACCATTCTTTACATTGGTAAAGAACATATTTCTCATTCTCATTAAGAACATATTATGTGTTCTTAATGAGAATGACAAGAATCTTCTCAGCCAATCTTCACCAGCTTTCTTTGTTTCTTGGTTAAATCTACATAGTGTGCTATAATATATTATGATGTAAGGAAAAAATCGGGAGCTCTCTGCGTCAATTTTTGGTAGAGTTAGATGACGAGCATATGGGATAATGTATTCGTCATCATGCTCCGGTTGGTCACTTTTTGAACTCTACTTTTATGCGAGAAACTAAACATGGTGAGTTGACCTTGCTATCAATGATAGAAACTAAATGGACACATTCACAAATATATTACTGCATAACTTTTAAATATATGATTGTGTTTACGCTAAACTGTATCTTAATCAAAGGGAAATTTATATAGAGCTGAACAAAAACATTCGTGACGTTGTCGAAATCAACTGTTGCTTTCCACCACTGTCTTTCACCCGATACTTACTGGGTAGGCATATCAGCTTACAGCATATCATGCATGGCCCACCTATCAATGAACAGTTTCCGAATTATATCAAATTCGTCATCTTACGCCGGTCTTCCCTATGTAAATACATTAAACCATTTATAGTTAGTTCAAATCTTTGAATGAATCATGTTTTTTAAAAGAAATTTTGCTTCTAATATAATGAATTATGGCGACTAATAGTGTGATTACTTTATGCCAACATGTTAGTACATATTAGATAATACTAAAAAGAAAATTGTTTAAATAATCCGGACTTAATTCGGAAAAATATGAAGATGTGTGTAATAACAGTGTTCACTTATGATAAAATATCGAAAAGTAATCTGCAGATTTCGTATTTCAAAATCACCTAAAATGATACAATTTTATCATCGCATAATAATGTTGCTACTATTTACTTATTTAACAATAATGTAATATTTTTAATACTGTATCAGTATACGACAGTAATCATATAAGAATAGATCTAGAATTGTTTCAAATTGATTTATCAGTCATTACACGATTCGTGATTGGACTACTTTGCTGCATTCTTATAAGGAAATAAATTTCTTGATTTAATCCAATTCGAGCAAAATTAAATCAGTAAATTTCTCCACAAAAGAAAAATTTAACGATACGAAATTACCTTCTGAATTGACTTCAAAAATTTAACTAGATAACTTTTTTCTTTATTGTAATAAGTAGCCTATTTTATGACGACATTAAATTGGAAGTGAAATTACCTTAAACATAATGATCGACAGTGATTATTATAATAATATGCATAATAATATATAACAATACTTGCAATAACCAGAATTCAATATTATAATGACTATTTAATACTAATAAGCCGAAGATGAACAACTCTGCTGCATAATATAGGAAAATTGATTTCTTTGAATCAAACACGAAATATAAACGTATTATAATTTTTAACTTATTTTTCCGAACTGAAGCTTGTAAGACCACCATGCTGTTTATTTATCTGTGTATCTATCATTAAAATCTTTTGAACTAATTAAAAGATATTTATGAAATTCGAAATTGATGTACTTTCATCAAAGACAAGCTCGAAGTCGCATCATTTAATCTTCTAGCTTCAACCACTTCTAAATGGCAGACATTCAAATTTTTGAAATCTTCTTTTAATATGTTTTGAACTAATTATGTTAGCTAATACCATAAAAGAATCTCAATAATTTTTATAATACTAACAAGAATATTAAATCATTAAAGATGATCTGATGACATATTAAGTAACTCTTTCTTTTCAACTATTTAAAAATAGCGAATATTCAAACTTCAGAGGTTGCTACATGATAACTTTTGAACTGTTTGATTGATTTTATGAAATTCAGTAGAGAATCAGATCATCAAATTTGACTTTGAAATAACCTTAATTAACTTTGCAGCTTCATCCGTTTAAAAATACAAATTAAACTTTCTAAGTGTCTTATGAAACTGTTTGATACATTTTTATATTCAATATAGTGGTTTTCTATTGAAGATAATTTTTACGATATATATTTTAATTGCATATCTTTAATCATTCCAAAACATTGACTACTTTCAGAAAGTAGCTAATTAAATTTTTTAGAACTGCTTGTTGTAATTTCTATAATTTAAATATTGTTAAAATTCATAATAATTTTCAAGTATTATTAGAATATTAAATTCAATTTAAAAATATTTATTTGATTTTATTAATCATTTTTAATATGATAATTTTACATATCAAAAATTAAACTAAATATCATTCATAGAAAATTGATAACATTTATTATGACAATCATTTACGATCAGTTTTTCTTATTTTTAATGTATTAAATCCAAAATCGCAATGTTTCTCACAGATAATTTTTTTTAATAATATTTTTTGTCAAAACTTTTAATCCTATGTTGAGGTAAACAATATTTATTTATGCGGTAGTAGAATATTTACTCAATTATTAGAAATTTTCTAACATGTCAAAAAGAATTCTAGCAAAAGAAATTTTATAGAACAGCTTTTATTGATGTTTTATCATTAAAGGCAAGTTTGAAGCCGCATCATTTAATTCTCTAGCTTCAACTACTTCAAAATGGCGACATTCAATCTTCTGAGATATTCTTTTAATATATTTATCAAAAAAAAATAAAAAAAAAATCCGATAATTTTTATAATATTTGCCAAGAATATTAAATCATTGAAGATTACCTTATTATAAGACAGATAAATCTCGAAATTTATTTTTCTTCAATTTAAAATTTCGGTTGCTTTCATTAATTCTGAAAATTTAAATATCAAGAAAAATATAATTATAATAATTAAATTTCTTTTGAGAGATTTTAAAAATCAACTAACAAAAAATCTTGTTTAAATTTATGCAGCTATGAGCATATTTACACTGCTAGCAATAAAACGGGTTACGCATTTTTTTTTAGGAGATGAATTAAGCGAAGTATAAATTAAACCAACTAATTATGAAATATTTGCAGATATAAATCGTTTGTGATTTTAATAAAATCCCCTATAGATCTATATTAGTTGAGAACTTTATAAGTTTTTCCCTGATAAATCACAAATCCGTATATCTTCTTTCTTAATCATAAAAAAAAATAGTAATTTTCTTATTTTTAGTAATTTATTAAAATTTATTAAGTTTTATTATTATTATTTTTTATTCTATAAAACAAATAGTTTACATTTTTGTAAACAAAAGCACACAAACAACATTAAAAATCCTAGCTTTCCTTACTAATAATAATTTAGACGACATTTAAATTTATTATGTTTATATGAGTAAATCCTTTCTTGAGAAAATATACATTAAGAATAAATTAAATTAAAATTAAGTATTGTAAATAAATATTTTTTACCTCAAAAATAATCAAAATTCTGATTAAAATGTAAGATTTACTTTATAATAATAATAAAACACGAAATGCCGAACGATCGAGCTTAAACATCGTTGAACTTGGCTAATTACTTGTAGTACATAATTATCGTTACAGCGATATATGCTTACATTAGTTCTTTAAAATAATGAATTTTTTTTTTATGACATCGACGTCGATAGTTTCCTAACTTTATCAATATTTCACACATTCATAATTTTCCAAACGTTTATACTATTATTTTTTTTTTAAATCTTAGACAATTTTTAAACTCCAAGATAGCGTAAAGTATAATTTCACGACACATTTTATTGATAAAATTTGAATAATTTAAATGCTATTTTTAATCAGTATATCAGTCGTTTTTTTCTCTGTAGACTTTAATAAAATTTGCGAGTGTTATTTTAAAAAATACTGTATATATTATTTTTGGAAATAATGAATACTTACATCGCAGCTTTAAAAATTGTCATTCATTAGTTTTATGTTTTCAAAATTTTCGATAGTTCTCAACTTGAGAAAACTGCTTTTTGATTACATATTCCAAAATTAAACTGAAATAATTTAAAATATTTAACTGCCATTAACTAAAAGGTCTGAAAATTGTAATTTGAGCCTTCTTGACAAGAGTGTAATTTGAAACATTAAGTAGCTTGCGGCACGTTACTCCATTTCCTTCAGAATGATACAGTTGATACCCCAAGGTTTACTTAAAGGTAATGTTCGACTTTTGAAATCAAGTCCAAAGAGACTATCCTACAAGCCTGAGGAAGTGCTACTCGTATTATTTGCTGTCATCTTATTATATTTCTTTGAAAGCTAGAGAGATATCGGGTATTGAGATGCCAACAGTAACTCCATTCTGTTCTGTGTTAATGGAAAATCCGCAATATTTGCATCTTATATTTATTAAATTTTATTTCCTTTTGAGATTAGATATATTGATTAAAAATTTATAGAGCTTGACTAAAATGACAAAACTTGACACTTGATTGAATTTAACGATAACTTATGTTTCTTAATAGAGATGTTAAAGATGAAATTATAAAATTCGCCATCGAATAGATAAATATAAGTTAATTTTAGCAAACAAAATTTTCATTATTGGTGATAAGAGTATAATGATACAGATATACACCAGATTATTATTCGATATGATTTACAACAGAAAATTTCTATAATTTACTTCATTATATATAAACTTATATTTTAATCTTATCACATAACATATGTCATCATTATAGGCCGAATAATTTTGTTAATGTTGTTGTTGTTGTTATTTTTTTTAGTCAGAAGCTTTATCTCTTCATACTCTTCATTGATTTAATTCTACTCAATAAAATCAAATAACTTCGTTGAAATTATCTGTTCAGCATTCAGAATTTAATAGTAATTATTTTTTTTTATAAATTAAATAGCATAAAATATATTTATCTAAGATTAATTAGATAAATAAATAGATAAATTTTATTATATAAAAAATTTCATTGCTAAAAAATGTATTGTATTTTGCAATTCTGTTTAATAATAATAAAAATATAGGGGAGAGTTGCCTATTGAGTACTGGTCACCTAAATCGTACCTGATAGCTATTTCGTTACATATCAACTGTATCAGGTACGATTTAGGTGACCAGTACGCAATAGGCAACTCTCCTCTATTCAGATTAAGATAATAAATTAGAAACAATATTACTTCATTGTACCAAGCAATATTTTTGATTTTAATTATATTTGATTTTTAATTAAAAAATTTAAAAACGAAATTTTCTAAGATTAAATAAAATTCTTAATTATCATTAATTTTTTTTTTTTAAGTTAAATTTAAATCAAGTGATAAGTTATAGATTTTTTTAATAATAATATTTTCGTATTCTTTAGACGAAAATATTATTAAAAATTTTTTAAACCGAATTTAAGTAACAAAAAACTGAAAACATTAAATCGTATAGTGATTTTTTTTAAAGAAATGTTTAAAAAAAAAATACAATAAGTATGTTTTCCATTTTTAAGTCTCAAAAGTAATTTGATTCGAATTAAATATTAATGCTACATAATTAAGAATAATATGTAATTATTCAATAAATTTATGAGAATTAATTATTAAAATTCATAAAGCAATTTGCTTTGATTAAATGAAAAGTAAAAATTAGAACATTTAACGAGATTATGAAAGTGTAGCGAAAATAAAATATTAGCATTACTTGGAAATCAATCCAAATCACTTGGGAGAAAATGAAGATGAGAATCATCGATTTGTAAAAAAATCCTGTTTTCATGTTTGTTCGTATTTTGCAATTTATTCACGTTTCAAAACTTACGCATAAACCACATAACTCATCTTCAATATTCGGCGAAATATTCTTTATAAAAATTAAGCTTATTGAATTTTTTTTCTTTCTTTTCTTTCTAGAATCGAAAAGAGAAGCAAAATTTTATTTTCATCTTTCTTTGTTATCGTAAACATGTTTATCGATATGCGAGTTGCTTGTCTGTAAATAATTGAGTACAGTTTATTTACTAAGATAAATATTCATATAATGCAGAATATAATTTTTTAAATTATTCTGGTTTCCTTCTGGAAATAATTGTTTTGATACTTTTATGACGTAATCCATATGTTTGTATTGTTTAACGAAAATAATGCTACAGTATACTGGTAGTTTGATAAATTTATTTTAATTTCTCTTTCTAATCTTCATTGATCTTTTGTTCGTTGCTTAATATAGTTACATTTATCCAATCACATTCAGAATCCTGAGTCGCAGATGATACAAACTGTGACGTCTTATTACATTACTGACATCATCAATAATGTAATAAGACTATTGTGATTACTGATACAACGGTAAGTATCATGGCGACGTTATTTGATCTTCTTTATCCTAGCACAAGTCACAATGCTCATTATAAAAATAATTACTAACTATTTTCGTGTGTCTTCTAATTTTCTTGTATCCAAAACTATGTTTTATATTGATTTCTATATAAATAAATTTATTTCTAATCCCATGTTTTTATTACTATTATTTTTAATTAAAATAAAATTATAAAAAAAATTATACTTGATAGTTGCAGTTTTGTTAGAAAATTTTATTATTATTTGTTGAAGAATGTGACTATTTTCATTAAATTTTAAATATTTAAAATTAAACAAATAAAGGTTTTTAAAATTTATATTTAATGCATTTATAATTATTTATTTAACTTTCTCCTCTATTTTTAAGATTATGAATAATATATAAAAGTATTCTTCTGTAAGTAGTGTATACAGTATTGATTTATCACAAAATATCTTCTCTAGATTTAATGTGATATGGGAATATAATGAGTTGTTGTTATATGAATCATAGGAAAAAAAACACATGCTATATAATGTTATATATTAAATAAAATTTTATATTTTATAAGATTTATAACTATAATAATGACTGGCAAATAACATATAATACCTATTTTGGGTAGCATAACAGATCTTCAGAAAAGGCCATTAAAAATACCATGGCTGATTTGACTAGACTATACTTACCTGAAGGCTACTGCTAAAATCATGCAGTGATAATAGATGCGGCATGTCACGTAGGTTGATCTTTTTTCTCTACACACATCCCAAAGGTATTCAGTTGGAGATAGATGTAGTGATCGGGAAGGTCACTTTGACAGAGAGATGTTATGCTCTTGAAAAACTGAGTGTGAAGCGAATCCCTTGGTGTATTATTCTGTTGAAAGTATTGGAACCATTTTGACAATAGAGGAATCACAGTGAAAAGAAGTCTACGTTGTCTTCAGCATAATATTGATCTGAAATAACATTGATAATTATGTTGAAATTAAAAGAATATGTACATTTTTTCCATCATCAACTCTCTTATTCCTTATAGCATATATCTTTGTAAAAATTTTGAGAGAAATAGATTTTATTTTTCTTATGACAAAATTAATAATTTCTTTCATAATAATTTCATGATTCTATATCATATAATTCATTATTGAATCAATTGTGAAGTTTATGGATGAAGTTTATGGATATGAATGTTTAATGTAACTTACCTTACATATCATAAAAATTAAAAATTTGAAAATGAATGTAAATATTTATTTTTCATCGAATTCATGAAAACTTTAAGGCACATCCAAATTGAATATTCATTTTGTTTTAAATTTTTAATAGATAGACTAAATTTTCTTTGCAGTTTTAACTACCGCAGCTCTTAAACTATAAAATTACAGGAATTTGATAATTTTATTGAAGAAACAAATTTTATATTGAACTGAAAATTTTGATGTATTAACTAGCTCCTTCATAGTCATAGACGATTTATTATGAACATGAATTGATGAACTTTTGAAAAAATTTTAATAATTATTTCATAATTTTTAATTATTTTCTTATTGCTGAAAGCAATTTTTTAATGATTAGTATTTTTTCGAGGATTTATACATCTCGAAAGAAATAGTACTTAGTTAGTTCAGGTTTTTCAAAGGGTTAAATTTTTAATTAAAATTTTCAGAAACTTATTAATTTAGAATGAAGTAAAGTAGTTAGAAATGCTGTTAATAGAATTTTTTTAATTTAGCAAAAAAATAAAGAATAAACACATAAATGCTTCAAGTCATGTACAGTATTTAAATTTTAACAATAAATTTATAAACAATATTTTTCTCTAAAACAAATTCTTTGGAATATGTTATAAATTTTATTATTTTAAACATTTTAACATAGAATTAAAATTTTATTGTGTTATGAATATAGAAATATTTAAACAAATTATCTTATTTAACTTAAAGAAAAACTTTAAATTTTATAAACTGGGTAAATTTGGAGTTTAATTCAGAGTTATTTGTATCTATTAATTAGTAAGTCAATATTTAACCAGTAATTCAATTAAAGAATGTGCATTTTGACCAGATGACTCCTATTTAATATTCAAAGTGACGATTGAGATACTTGTTTATGCTGTTAAGGTATTAAATTAATAAAGATGAATATCAGAAATTCAATATCTGAGATTGCAGACGAAGTTTATCTTGATATCATTAAGTTCAGTGCAAATAAAACCACGAGTTGTATTTATAATTATTAATTCTAATCTAGTATGTTCATTCTTTTAATTACCGAAATTATTGGAAAAGCATTACATTAAAGTTGCTTTAATAAATTTTCGAGTCTGTGATCATTATACAGAAACAAACTGTATGAAATCTAGAGAATCATTGGAAATAATTGAAAGAATAATAAAACCGAAACAGATGATTTTTGACTTTTTTATAAATCAAGAATCATTCGGTTATAATAATGAAAAAATCATAATAAAATAAAGCTTGCAGTTTCATCTAAAAAGAATTTTAATAAGATTTTATAAATTTATACAAACGGATCATGATTCTAATATTCTAGAATAGATAATTAATTTTCTTGTGTCTAGATATATTATAAGATGTTTATTATATTAGATGTAATTGCTTGAATTGCTGATGATAAAAATTTAATAAATCATCTTGTTAGAAAATTAATTATCTATAATGCAGTAGATTCAGAATAGAAATATAGAGGAGAGCAAGGTAAAATGGCCAGTCAACTTAAACTTATTTGTAATTTTTTTTTCTTAGCTATAACATATTTGATATTTTGATAGAATATAGTGTCAATAAAATATATTATTTTTTACATGCTTTGCTATATTTTCATTATTTTAGTTTTACTTCTGCAAAATGGCTATTTTACCCGATTGGGTTGGACAAAGTGGCCACTGAGTAAACTTTTAACTTTTTAAATGGAAGAAAAGTTCCAGTTTAATGGTGAATAAACAGCGAGGTCATTCTAGCTGGAGGTAAACCTAAATATGATCAAAATGCAATAACGAGGACACAAAGCATCCATTATATTTTCAATAATTTATTTTAAAAAATTTTAAGATAAAATTTAAATCTTTTTTTTTTAATTTATTTTCTTTGGCAATCTTCACACAAAAAGTCGTCGTTCTTCTACAATAGTTTAAACATTCACCATCAGGTTCCTGAAGAATATAGAGTAGTAATATCCAATGGCCACTTTACCCACTCT
>WUQG02022970.1:0-11345 GCA_011317285.2 Androctonus mauritanicus | reverse complement strand
TACGTTTGAATGTTCCATACTGTTATTTGTTTTGGAAGCCCTGACGATGACAACATAGGATTGTAGAAAACGTTCAGCAAGTAAAGGTTTTAACTTGAAGATAAGCACGACTGCTATTGTAAGTACTTACTTTATGAAATTGATAGAAGTGAAACAAGCAGTATAAAATTTAGATTAGAATGTTGTTTATTTTTGTAGATTTATCTGACTAATTGTTTAGTGCTTAAACTATTTATAGTTGAGACATCAATTAAGGACAATATAAAAGAAACATAATGAAAAAAAATACAATACTAGATTCACATTTGCACATTTGGTTTAATATATCAAATCTGAAGCAAATAATGTAAATATAAAATGAATAAATTGGGATGATTATACAGTATATATGAATTAATACTTCAAATCAACTTTATTTAGATATGCAAATAAAATTATATTTGTATATGTATATTTATAGAATAGAACCTACTATTTAAAGTTTTGTGAAAATTTTTATTTAGATAATTCTAAAAAACGCTGTATGGAATATTATATGTATAAAACAATTTTTCATTTTGTAACACTACCTCTTTATAATTACTATATTTATATATTAATAATCTTAAATAAATGTAAACTAATTTGTTATTAATTAATCTTAATTATTAACAAATATATTTTTTACTAAAATTTAAAAAATTCAAAATATAATAAACAACAGAATTTATTTAAAAAGTTGGCACATATTATTTATAATTTGTTCAATATAATGAATGGTATTTAAAAAAAAAAGAAAATTTATATTTAATATATAATAGTGTGATAAATGAAAAATCTAGTTGAAATTTGCTCAAATAAGTAATAATTCTAATCTTTATGAAGAAAGCCATTTTTATTGATCAGTTAATTAAATAATAATAATATATTCTAAATCCAAAGGAAAAATTTAATTATTATTTAATCATATATCTAATAAAAATTTAAAAAATTTTAAATATTTTCTGTAATATGAGTATTCTTCACTTAAATATCTACCTGTTTAATGACTGCTCAATCTTATATAAGTTTACAACTTTTCTTTTTAAAGAAAAATTTGATTTTTGCCCTTATGCATCACTTATAATTTCTACTGCATGTAATTCTCTGCATTCCACAATTTTTGGAAATCGTACAACATTTTAAACTGCATAACAAATATTGAATTAGCTTGGAAAGAAGTGACAGAAAAGTACATGCAAGGAATATGGAAAAAATGCTTAAAACAGTTTATCAATGAATCCAATCTTTTGAAAAACAACAAATATAATGATGACATAGAAAATTCAATTGTGGAACTTCTGAACAATCTTATTTAAATATTGAAATAAACAATATTCAAGAATTAATGAAATATGACGAAGAACAACTAACAAATAAAGATTTAATAGAGTTGGAACTACAACAACAAATGTTTCTGAGAAAAATGAAAGCAAAGAAATAAAAGAAATATAAAAGAAATTTACTCTACAGAGATAGCAGGTATGTTTTCAAAAGTAAATATGGCTTTATTAGAACTGGAGGTTATGGATCAAAATGTTGATTGATTCAAAAAAGTAGAATGGTAAATGAATGAAGTTTTACAATGCTATCAAGAAATTTATGAAAAAAAAGAAAAAAATGTACAAAACAGAGCACATTAGACATGTTTTTCTCAGAAACATCATCATCTTTGCTCAGTTTGTCAACAGTTCCTGATAGCTTTAATGATGAGTGTGATTAATTTAATCTAAATGATTATCTGATTGATTAATATATATAGTATTATGATATAAGACCTGTATGTGGTTATTTTGCTATACTATTTATGTTGGTTATAATTTTTGTTGAGAGTTTTCAATGTTTTTTTCATAATGTAATTCTTATTTGCACTGATAAATAAAAATTAAAATCAAATTTTTAAGTTGAAATTTATTTCCAGTATTTTCTAAATATATACGAATATGTTACTTTCTTACCAACAAATTTATTCTACTGCCAAGTCATGGGAATAGAACTCTATTGTTAAGTGAGAAGTACTTATACTATATATTCTAAAACTTTAAAATATTTTAATTATTGATGACATACTATTATTTTAATTTAGTATTACATATAAAAAAAAAAAAATAAATAGCACACAGAGAATATAAGAATAACAAACAATTTATTATAAAAATTAATACATAAATGCAATATTGCAATATATTGTATATATACAAATTTGGATTCTATATCTATGTGAAAAATGTAAACAGCTCACATAACAACAGCCCTTTCATACTAATATTTAAAACAATAACTGCAAACAACCCAGTTTATATGATATTTTCCATATAGCCACTCCAATTCTGAAGCAGCATAAAATTTATGAATCTGAATAGAAGAATAAAAAAACAAAATAAAAAATAATTTGTATAATACAGCACTTCTTTAAAAGTTTTGAAGATAAATTTAATTATTGAATGGAATATAATCAGGATTTTTTGATTTCAATGGTCAAAATATATTTTATTTTTGAAAGGAACAATAGTTATATGTAAAGGTTTAGCTACCAGAAATGAGAAGAATATAAACCAGAAATAAGAACACGAAAAAAGAATCCTACTAAAATAATGTGATATGATACTAAAGGAATGACAGAAGAGTCCTTTATTATGCATAGAGTTAGAACAAGATTGTCTCATATATTTTGATACTTGAAGCAAGCAGAATAAAAGATAACTTTAAGTCATTAAGCTTTTGTGCCTACAAAGCTATGGCATCAGAACAAAACTGTAGTTGTCTTATCCTTATAATGCTGATTACTATAATGTGAAAATGCATATGATTTAAAAGAAAAAGATCACAATGGGAAGATTCTCTTAGGTTACAAAATTTGGAATTTTTCTAAAACATGATCTTAATTTTTAAATAATCCAAATTCATATTCTTAATATCAGAGAATCATATTCTTTATATCAGAAAATTGTAAATTTAATTTTATATCAAGGAAATATAAGGTATAATTGAGTTGATCATCCAGAATTAAAAAGTATTATTTTTATGAAAATGTTAAGAGCAATTGTTAATTTTTCAAGAAATTTCTTAAAGCTCCCTAAGAAATTTTTTAAATCCCATCAAGAGATATGGCAGAGTGAACAGATAACAGATGCAAACATCAAGTCGCTTCATGCTTAGAGATATCTCAGTAAATACTGTGCATAAAGTTGTATGTGTATATCCATACTTAAAGCCATATTGGATGATGAAACTATATTCTTTATTCTTGATAATAAAGTCAAAAGAATGAATGAAGTTTCTCCTAAACAGTGCTTTCTAAAAGCTGACTTTTTATATAATATTGAGTCATGGAATCAGGCAAATAAAAAGACTGAAGCAAAAGAGAATCACGATAAACTGCAGTCTGTTACTAAGATTCAAAGAAGTTTATAGTTAAAAAATGGATCCAAGTAGCACTGCATTAAGTAAATTTAAGTATTAAATCACAAATTATTAAGAGTCTATTAGTCATTCATATAGATTCTGCTTGTAGAAATAAAAGATAGAAATCAATAGAGCATTCTTAGTCACTCCTGAAAAATCTGAGGTTGCAATTCTTGAATCATCTTGGATCATTCAGATAAAAAGCCAAAATAATTAACTATTACAGTGATTATCATCATAAAAAAAGAAGTATACCATTCATTATTTTCTCTATTTAATGTTTTATTTTATAACAAATCCCAATTAGAAACAGGAGTTCTCTGACTTAAGTAAATCTGGCTGATATAAATTTGATTTCTATTAAAAACTTTGGCAAAAAATATTTTAAAAATTCATTAATTATAATCTAGTATGCAGTAATACTGTAATTTTATGTGATGATATCACAATAATAATTATGACATTACTACTGTATAACTATTTAATGCCACTATTTATTATAATAGTATCATTAATTGATAATTTATAATAAACTTATTGTATTTCATAATTATTGTAATTTATATAAGTTGTATCTAAGTAACATATTATAATAGTAATTGCACTTCACTTGTTTTGTAATAGATGTCACAGAAAGAATGTACAATATTATCATTTTTAATTTTATCATATTACATAATAATTTATTAATTTATATAAATTCAACTTGCATGTTTTCAGCAATGAAAATTTTTAAATAAATCAAGGAATTTTTATATAAAAACTTTATACATAAAAGTAAATTTAGATGCCTAATGAAAAATATCATTTCGATTTAAAATATTGCTAATATGAAAAACCTCAATACTGATTGAGTTTTTTCATAGTAGAAATATTTTAAATGGAAATTACATTTTAAACTTATTTAACTACTTTTCATAACATATGTAATTCAAGAGAATCTGGAATATAAACTATACAAATTAAATTTATTGAATCTCATTTAGTTATAATTTAAATAAACTAATTATGTTTTAACAAAAATAATTAATTTTCATTTTATATATTAAAATTATTTTGTTTAACATGAAAATCTTAAATTTTAATATAATTAAAATAATTTAAACTAATTTATTTATTAACTTGTTTATTTATATTAAAAAATAAACAATTAATATATCATATTATTGAAAGTATATTTTATTATAATTGAATATTTATGAAATTATTATTTCTTAATTATCTAAAAATAAAATGATGACTTTTATTATATATTGCAAAATATCATATATAAATATAGTATTTTATTTAAGTAATTTTAATTGAATTTTCAACTAAAACAAATCCATATACAACAAAGAAAAATAAAAATTAACATAAAAAATTTATACAGTTAATAACATTTTATTTTGCTTAGAAACATTTTTAAATTTAATCAATCCTTTATGATGAGAATAATTTAAACCAGTGGATGCAATTTTTAATCTAATTAAATAAAAATATTTATTTACCACATAATTTAAAATAATGATGTGAAAACAGCAGCAATTTAAATTATGCATATTTAAATGCAGAGTCCATCTGAAAAACACACCTTTGAATGAAAAAAACTATATACTACTATACTACTAATATCTGAGTATACCATTTCATGCATTTGATATTTAACAGAAATAAAATTAATCAATTTGATCAAACATAATATTTCTTTCTAATAATATATTTGTTGTCTTATATGGGTGAGTGATTTATAATTACCATATTCTTTCTGATTGGAATTTAATTCTATAGAATTTATTACTATATTTTAAAATTTTAAAACATAAAATTTAATAACTTTTAGATATACTAAATTTCAAAACAATTTGTCAGAATAATTTAAAAGTAAGTCATTTGATGATGAAAACTAATTACATTATCAAAACTATTTACATAAATATAATGCATAATTTAAAATTTTTATTCTCTTGAAAATAAAAGTTTAGATTAACAATTGAATGAATGAAATAATGAATAAAAAAACAGAAATTACATAATTTCAGGATTTTTCAAAAAATAAATGTTTAATTTTAGATCACTTGTAATCAAAGACTAATGTCAAGTTCAAGTTAATCAAGTTGGAAAATATTGCAATTCCAAATAAAAATTATTTCAAAGAATAAGAAATTTTTATTATTAATGTATTATAAAAATACTTTAGAGAATAATTTTATCATATAAAATTTTTGAAGTAAAAATGCATAAATGACAAAAAATTTAAATAAAATCTTAATTTAGACATTAATTATTATAAAAATTTTATTGATTTGTTTTATCATTTATCATTCAATATATATATTCATTTATAACATTTCACTTTTTTTTTTAAATTGTTGTAAAATAGTTGTGTTGCAAAATATTTCAGAACAAATATTTTAATATAAAAACAGTCTAAAACATCAAATGGATTATTCATTGCATTCTTTAATTAAAAATGAAATACTAATAATTTAATAAAATATCAGATAGCATGAAATATAACATACTTTGCAATTATTCATTAATGCTTTAAAATTTTAGAGATGCAATATAAATTTCTTTTAATTTTTTTACAAAAAAACTTTTTCCACAAAAAAATGATAGCAAAAGTTAAATAATTTTAATTAAATAAAGAATGAAAAAAAAATTCATAACATATTTTATAACAATAAATTTTCAATGGGAAGTTTTAACAATTGTTGTTAATAAATGAAATATATATGTATCTATAATAGGTATATGCTTTCTTAAAAAATTTTTATTGTAGAATATTTAAGCACAACATAAAATACAATATGTTTATAATAACACTATTTTTTATAATCATTTCTTAATAAATGAAATAAAAATCTTTATAATTTGTTAAACATATCTTTCATGTTTGTAAATTAATTTTTTCGAGTGACACTTTTACAAATATTCACATACATTGACTATATACATATGTATACATATATTAAATTATATTATACAATAAATGATACATAATAAAATAACAAATGGAAGAATTTTATATTCTAAATCAATTTAATTATTAAATTTTTCTACAAAATGAAAATATTTCAAAATTTCATTTTCCTTTTAAAATCATTTACAGTGAAACTTTAATTATCTGGCTTTCACTTTAATGATCAGCAGTTGCTTAGCTGTTATTCCAAAGTATTTGCCTAAAAGTTGGATAAGATAGGAATCTATTCAGCCAATGATAACATTTAAGTTCAAAGGTGTTTGATTTCATCTTCTGGCTTCCCTAGATATATATTTTTTGGGTTTATTACCAAAAGAAAGATAGATGAGAAAAAGAGTTTTATAACTATATATATATAGTTTATCAATCATTAATAAGATTATTTAATGACTGACAAGGACATATTTTTCATAATCAACTCTTGTTTACATCAAGGCTGAATTAAGATCCTTTGGGCCTGCAGGCACAAAAATTTTTTATATAAATTATAAAATTATTCAATAATTTTAACCTGCTTTTGAGCCTTCTCTTGCCAGGAGTCCCTAGGCATATATCTCTATTATACTTAGTGGATAATCTAGCCCTAGTTTACATAATAGTATGTGCCAGATAAATTCATTTGAAAACAATTCAACATAATCAGGACTATTAAGATGGCTACAACACCATCAATGTTCACAGATCATTAGTGAGATGAATAATGATATGACATTTGATTATAAAATGATGTGTAAAAACTATTATGAATGAATTAGTAGCAGAAATAAAGAAAAAACAATTTCATCATGAAACTGTAAGAAAAATTTGATTTTTCATATAGTGGCAATCAAAAACACATCTTAATATGCTCGCTAATGTCATTAATATATAATCAGTAAAGGAAAATAAATAAATAGATCTTAATATTGTCTAAAAATCCTTGATTAAAAGAATTTTAATAATTATTTGAAATTATTAAAATTCCATTATAATCAAAGGTTATTAAGCTTAAAAGTTTATAAGAACATAAATACCCTAGATTATCCAAATTTTTGGCTTATTCAAATCAGTCTTTCCCATATAGATCAGATAATTAAGATTTCACTTATGCAGGCAATCCCCAACTTACATATATCCAACATGCATAAATCTGTACTTATGTAAGATTATTTTTAGATAATGAGCAGAACCAAACCCGAACCCAAACCTCACCAGAAAAACTGGAGATGTGGAACTTGGAATTGAATTCAGATCCTTCAAGACAATAAAAGATTGCTTTACTAAAGTGCTTATTCTTTAATATAACCATTTTTAGTATTAGATCATTGTGAAACATTAATATTATATAATGTATGCTTCAACATATATGTTTTGACTTAGGCAGGATTTTGCAAAATGATCCACCTATGTAACTTGGGGATTGCCTGTATTTTAAATAATAATATTTTTAAATATACTATATTAGATGTACTTTATAAATTAAATTTAAAAATAAATCAAAACAATATTTATTTATTTTTTTAATAAATTTTTTGATAAAACATTTTAAATCTATTAACAAAATAATATTTTCATATTATTTTTAATATGCAGGCATTTTTCAGACCAAACAATAGAAGGAACTAATTAATTATCACTAAATGGAATAACCGATTAATAACTTGATATCCCATTTTTTCAAATATGATGTGATAAAAAGTTGAGTTTTATATACAAACATTAATGTAGTGTGAAAATACCAATTTTTCACATTTAATTGACATATTTACTAAAGGCACTTGACATATTTAACAAAACAAATTTCAGTGGAAACCAGTTATAAAAAGCATGGATTATAATGAAATATTTGCATATAATCTGTGAAATTTTTAGTCTTATTTCATGTATTAGATAATTTATAATAAGAACAATCCTGATTCAAAGATTAAAATTAAATATCTCAATTTAATTTTAATCATTGTAATTTCTTAAGAAACTGTCTTTTGTTTTTATTTTAAAGCTTCTGTTATCTTTAATTTTTATTTTAATCAAATAATTTGATACTAAACTTAGCAAATGGTAATTAAAAACATATTTAGCTTAGCATTTCCTAAATGCATATTTAGAAATAAAAATTACTATTTATCTATTTAATAAACATTATAAAAGTTTTATATTATTATTATCTAAAAAATTGTAATTAATTTTTCTTGATAGAGGGAGATTGATTTTGCATATGTGACAATAATAGAGAAATAAATCATATTTCCTGTACAGTGAATTTATGCAATGGCACTATATATTTTTCCATTTTTTTTTAAATTTAAGATAACTGCATTATTACAACAAATAAATAATATTAAAATTTTAGTAAATATAATTATAAACATGAAATCTTTAAAGATAATACAAAATTCTACTTTGATCCATATCCTATTACCTGATAAATAAAACTATCATGTTATAATTATTATATACTATAATGTTGGTATTAAATTCATATAATATTCCAAGTTATATATATATATATGCATGCTAATTTTCAATCAATCTTATAAAAATAGCATATTTTTGTTAATGAAAATCATTCTATATATAATTAATACACTATTCATTATAAACCATTTGCAGTGATCTTATATTATATTGTTATAACTGGTTTCTACTGTGTTTCAAAATTAACCATAATACTTCATCAATATGTACATCATTTATTATCTATTATACTAACAGTTAAAACTTCACAGCATTCATCTAAAGCTAAACTGATGTTGAGCCAAATTTCTGTTATGATAATTCACTATCTTTATTAGAAGGTATATCTACAAAATAGAAAATTTTCAAGTATATTAATACACATTAATACTTATATCAAATATATTTTTAATTTTAATTTATATATTAGGGTTTATAATTTTATAATTAAAACATGATGATAATATTTTATAAAGAATAATAATAATAATAATAATTCTGTGCACACACTGTTGTACCCCAATATAATAATAATAATAATAATAATAATAATAATAATAATAATAATAATAATAATTCAAATTTACCTAAATTATCCTTGCAGAAAAATTATATATACTTATCTCTAATTTATTCATTTTTTTAGATTTTCACAATTTCAATTTAACATAGTCAAAAAAATGCAATCAGTTTAATTTTATTTAATAATAAATTCTATTTTATAAGAATATTTTTACAAAATTTTCTCAAATACATTGTATAGATAAATACTTTTAGATATATTTTATATATCTCAAAGTCTATATAAAAAATTTGCATAAATTAGAAAACTTTTTGTGTTTTACACAAACAAAGTTCACTGATTGACTTCACATGAAAAATCTTTACATGCAAAATATTTAAAAAAAATAATCTTTATACAAATATTCCTTGATTTTTTGGTAAATAATTGGGAGTGAGAAATTTTTTACAGTTCAAAAGCTTCATAAATTAGTAAAATAATTTTTAACAAAAATTCTGGATCAAAATCTATTGAAGTTAAGTGGACTATGATGACTGTATTTATATAATGTTATGGGACTATATTGTTCTCTGACTGAAAGGAAGAAAATATCACAAGGAAAGATATTATATCAGTAATATGATGCTTAAGATCAATAAACAATATATGAAATTTAAATAAATCAAGTAACATGAACTTTTAAATATTGTAAACCATGTTCAAACTTGTAACTTATAAATACAATAAATGTTTATACCTCAAAAAAGAAGAAAAAATTACAAATATCTGATCTTTGTAAAATTAGATTTACAGAGGTCAGATATATGTAAATCAGGAAATACTTATAATTTAATATATTGTGCATTATTACAACATTATATAGTTTTCACATCAATGGTTATGACATTGCTATAATGATGTTTAATATTCCTATTGATGTTTTTTTAACTTGGTAATAAAGCTATCATAAGACATACAATATAAATTATGTATCATATTATAATAATTATATCTCTTGATTTGTAAATAAGCTATATATATAACATAAGATGTTTTAAATTTTATTATGATAAATGTATAATAATTTATATAAATAAATTTGATTTGTATATTACAGTCATACCTCATTGTTGAAGTGATTATATTCCAGACCATTGCTATAAAACAAATTTTTCTGTAAAGTGAATTTTGCTATAAAGCAAATCACAGCTTTTTTCATTTGCTAATGTATATAAAAGCCTAAAAACAAATTTACATTATTCTTCATTAAGTGCACAATAGCACTAAGTCTAAAAACTCAGCCAGATGGCCATATTTTAAAGTATTCACATATCACCTTGGAGAATCCAGGTTCAATTCTGGGTCTCCAACCTTCAGTTTTTCAGGATGCCTCTGGGCCCAGCCCATCTATATGTTAATTTACATTTTATATATCTATTCTAAAGTATTATTTTGCAGATAATTTTCATTTTGAGTGATATATAAAATAAAACAATATACTTATATAAAATAAAAACATGGAATATAATTGAGAAGCACTGTATTAGCAAAACAGCAAAAGTGAAGTTCCAGATTAGCAAAGCAGTGAAAAGTGAAGCACTATAAAACGAATATATGTAACACTTGCAACTCTTGTCTATATTGGAAAGTAAGTAAGTGTTATATATGATGGAAATAATAATTAATAAATTTACTGTAAACTAGTATATCTGTTGTAGTTATGTCAGTGATTGGTGGATGATTTTATAATTTAATGATTTCAAAATTTAATCTAATTATTAGGCAAAATTTTTTTATTATTAATTAAGAACATATTTCTTTATAAAAATTAACTGTGGCATTTTCAGGGTAACTGGAGAGTACAAATTACAAATTATTTGAAGTACTCACTGGTGATGCTGCAATACATAAGGTAAGTTACCCAATAGCTGACAGTTTAAGAGAAAGAATTCAAACAATTTAAATAAAAAAATATTTGAAATCAATAAAAGCAGTCGCAAATATTTTATCAAGATTAATTGA
>WUQG02022959.1:0-11346 GCA_011317285.2 Androctonus mauritanicus | reverse complement strand
TCCTACACTTTCGGATTTTTCGGATATGGTCCGAGCTAGCTCGTTGACCCTCTCCTCTAACTGACGGCTGACCCCATTAGAGTTGTAGTCATGGAAAGGGTCTTCTACTTAATATCCATCAGGTGGAAAACAACTTAAAATCACTCAAAGAAAGATCCATAGTTATATTTGTCGAAGTAAAACTTTTAAAGTAATTTAACGTAATCCCTCTGCAAATTTATAATCTTATATTTCAATATCGTAAAATGTCTTCCCACCTACACTAACATCCTTTACTTCGCTTAAAACGAAATTATCTTTATTTCAATGGCCAAAGAATGGAATGGAATTTCTTTCTGATCTTGGTTCAAGATTTTCGTTTTCCCTCTTTAATTAACTGGGATTATTGACTTTTTCAACAGTTGATCGACTAAGTCCAATTTGATTATTTTTTTTGATTAAATTGATAATCCTGATCAATATAAAATCACTTAAAACCCACTTGAGTTTATCTCCAACGTTTTCATTTTGCCCTCCGTTCTTTTTCATCGTGTGACACTTCATTGATTGGCACTTCAACAAAGATCTCCAGTTTTTATTCATGTATTCAGTTCTCAAAATATCTTGAAAGTAATATGGCTTGAATAATAGAATATACTGTTACATTCTCCATCTAAAACATCATTAACTTTTTGGTTCTCAGCTACTTATCTCAAATTATGACCTATTCTCCTTTATATGCACTGTAATATATTTCTATATAATATATCACAGTATATATTTCTATATATAATCATCCGATGTGTTCTTTTTATATTTTCAAAAATGAATTCTTGTGATGAATTTTGTTTTTCTTGTTGTTGCTTGATGCCCCCAATTTTGTGCGATTTCTTTCTCCTTTCTCCATCTACGATTCGGCTATCTAATTTTGGCCATTTTCATGTCGAGAACCTAGATCTTTATTTCATCTGCTTGTTGTTATATCTAACTAAGTAGTTGTATTTCTAACTACTATAATTCTGTTTTTTATTGATATCTGCTAAAGAATATTAAATCAAAATTCTTGGCATTGATTTAAAAAGTTCACAAGATACAGCTCTTAATTGAGTTTGTCTGGGCGCTAGAATCCAAAATTCTTCTTCCCTTTCGTCTCCCCTTTATTGTCCTTCATCTGACCATTAAAAGCAAACTATTAGCCAGATAAACAAGCAAATGGTGCTTATCTAGCTTTCTCCTTTTTTAATGTAGGATATACATAATATCAAAACAGGTTATTATAGATTCACTAAACTTCTTACATGCTTGGACAACTGCATAGTCGTAGAAATGCTGGACTACCAAAGAGGTTCTGGAAATAATTTCTGACCCTATAAATTTTTTCTAGTTCAGGTCCTGTTCATCAATCATTTTTCAATTTCTGGATCGATTTATGATGAACTTTAACTATGGTTGTTTAATATCTACTCAACAGAAAGGATATAAAACTAATAAAAAAATAATGTTTAGTCCTTAATCTTTGAGTTTCTCCAAAAATTCATCAAAGATTTGATCTAAAATTTCTAAAATATTGACGTCATCCCGAATTCTAATGTAATTTTGAAGAATTTAAATAAAGGCCCAAAATGCCCTACCCCTGGGGCGATTTCGACTCAATGTAGCCTATGCTACCGTGGGGTCGAGGAAGTTGCTATGTAAAGTTTGACCCGAAGGGGATCAAATGCTGCGGGAGCCTATGTAGATAGCGAGACAAACATTACATTTTATATATAGATTAATACGATTATAATATAGAAAATTTACTTATTTGAATATTTTAATGTTTACTCAATCCATTCTTGACACAGACATATCTTTGTGACGATGAATAAATGTAAGAACTCTGTTCTGCATGCATTTCAACAAAAATATAAAATAGCTTAAATATGTTCAAACCATTTTATATTTTGCATACAAAATATGTGTTTTCGTTAAAATATTGAGGCAGTAATTTTTATTAATTTACCTTTTTTACATACGCTTATAAAAATATAGAAAAAAAATATTATAATTATATTTAGATGAAATCTGTTGTCAAATATTTTAATTCTTTTTTTAAATGACGAATAGCTCATAATCTAATCAAAATTTGATAAAATTTAGAAAAGTTAAGTATAATTTTTTTATAAAAATATACTTCCTATTCGATCACCATAAACTGAAACCAGAACAAATTTGTAAGCGAATATTTTTTGCGTTCTCATATATGAATTCATTCGTTAAAACTTTTCATTTCTCAATATATTAATTAAAATATTGAATATATTACATGATACGAAAACATTTTGTAACAACATAAATCATTTTCGCGTAAAAAGAAACTCCAAGTAAAAAAAAAAAAAAAGAAAGAAAACTGCCTGTTAAATCTTTCAGTTTTCAAAAGTTACGATAGCGTTTGGTGCCAAGTTTTAATTTTCTATTGCCAAATTTTACTTGGCAGACTAAATTGCTTATAAGCTAAGTAGCTGCGTAATGATATGGTTGAATTTTTTTTTAATTAGACAAAGAATTCATAACAAATAAGTCATATAAATTGAGATTCATCAAATCAGTTTGAACGTTCAAAAAAAAAAAAAATCTAAATCTTCTTAGAAAAATATTATCGCTTATGTTTATCATCTTTTAAACAAGGAAAAGTTTTTATGATGATTTTAAAAATAATATACTGAGTTATAATTTAGAAATTACTATTATATGTATTTTTTTTTTAAATTGCAATATTTCTTGAGTAATTTTTTTTTTATTAATTAATAATTATTCTTTATTATTTGAATCATCATACTGTTTTTAATTTAAAATAATATCTCAGTTCAGTTAATTACCGAAAATCGAATCGAACTCTGAGTGATAAGTAATCTGGTTAAAAGAAAGATAAGCTGATAATGAAATATTTGAGGTTGGTTTCAGCTATCAAAAAATTAAAAAAATAACTGTTGCTTTAGAGTTCATCATGATATTAAAATAAAATTCAATTTCCACAGAACATAAAACTTCCAAAATTTATGTTAATATTAAAATAATATAAACACCAACAAGCAGGGCCGGCTCAACATACGATCGAGCAGAGCACCGCTCAGAACGCCGATATTTAAGGGGCGCCAAAGGGCGCTGGCGCATTTTGTGTTTTGTTGTTATTATTATTGTTGTAGTAAGACATGATTATTTTTTACACATAATTTAAACGGTAAGCGCCCAGTACGCTCACCGTTGCGCCCTCTCAAGTGAGCGTCAAAAATGGCGACTTGAGGAGGGCGCAACAAAAATTTTCGCTCGAGAAACTGAAAACTCTACAGGCGATATTGTCAACAAGATAAAATAGTATAAGTCGTAAATGATAATTAAGGTATGCAGATATCTTTTCTTTCGTTTATTAATGGCGTAATATTTCAATTAGGCTAAATATACGAATAAAATGTTTGATAGCAAAATAATTATTTACAATAGTTAACTGCGTTTGCCAAAAATTAATAAATACAATTAAGAAATTATTCTAAACGAAATAAAGATCAAATAATTCTCATAAAATATGTTCCAATCAGAAATACAATGCATCCCCTATTTATGCAGTTTCAAGATATGCTGATGTATAATTTCTTAAATACTTTTTGGTACTCGATATTTATAAAACAGATTTAAAATTTAATAGTTTTCTTTATTTTACACAATGTTGAATCATAGTAAATTTCTCAAATTATTTACTGGGTTAGATTAGTTTTGTTAAGCCATCACATCGCACATAGGATATTCTAAATCTAGCGATGGTCATCTTTAGAGCCCACCACAGACTGACCAACAGGCATGGTGGGGTCAACCAGAAGAGTGAAGGATGGAGTTCAACGGGCTGGGCTCGGACTCCTCCTGAAAAATTGGAAATGTTATTCACTGGAAACTTATTAGTTAACGATTATTTTTAATTGTTCTATAACGAAATGAATAATTCTAGTACAAAACCAAATCTATGAATACGTTGAGCAATAAATATATTCTAATTATATAATATTCGCCAGGGTGCCTGGGTAGTAATTTGTATTATGCGCCGGAAATTTCCGGCACATAATACAATTTATGAGTATCAACTGTCACATCAGCGTGACGTCAAATATCCTGGCTAGTTTATTATAAATATGGATATTATACTGTAATTTATTTATTAAGGTACTTAGAAAATTATCTATTGGCTCTTTGTATCGATTTTAATGCTGATTTAATCAGCGTATGATGTCAGATGACGTCAATGTGATGTCATATATTTGCCAGCGCTTGTGACGTCGTAATTATTACATCACAATGGCGTTTTTAATTATCGGTCAAATATCTGAAGGATATAAATACAGTACTTATTTTCGTAGAGATTCAAAATGTTCTGTTCCTTAGGATGATCTTGATTGAAATATCCTATATTCTTCACAAATTAATGGGAAGTCATTATACAAATTTCGGTCCTGATGAGTCAAATAATGTGGAAATGCATAGGGAACAGACAGAAACATTGCATTATACGTACAGATAAACGATATTTTCATTTATCAATAATTCATTTGTAATCTTATTTGGAAAAAATTTAATATTTAAATCTTTCATATTATACAGCGTGTACATAGATGAATATCCCAACTCTGCAGGTTTAAAAAAGAAAACAAAACAAAGTACAACTTTGTTGTTCATCGGAAATCAAAAATAACAGTTGTTATTTTTGATTTCCGATGAACAACAATGTCAGGGCTGCGATGAGGCTATTTTTGGCCTCCTCGCAGCCCCGACATCACTCCGTGCGATTTTTTCTAGGGCTACATCAAACATCAGGTGTTTGTTCCACCGCTACCAAATGACGATGAACTTAAGACTTTAAGACACTTAACGTAAGACTTAAGACACGCATATCTGCAGCCTTTCAAACCGTCACACCAGACATGCTGATAAGAGTGTGAGATGAGTTATCATACCGCCTCGATATCGTTCGTGTTACTGAAGGGACTCACATTGAACACTTGTAACTGTGTCGAATTTAAACTTTCAACTTTTATTTTTGATTTCCGATGAACAACAAGGTTGTACTTTATTTTGTTATCTTTTAATAAACCTGCAAAGTTGGGATATTCATTTATGTACACGCTTATGAATGATAGAAATATATAATCGTGCATGGAAGTTGGTATCTTGAGAACACTCAGAAATATTTTATTTTTTAGTTTATCGATTATTGATCTAGCAATTTACACGATACAGTGTATAGTCAGAAAGTATAGATTGATTTTAGTAATATTAAATTAAAAATGGTTTTATTTTTTGTTTATTAGGCTATATTTCACATAATACTAAAAATAAAAAAATTATGTTTCATCTGTAGACATTAATATTCGCAAATCAAAAAATAATATATAATGCTGTTATAATTTAATATAACATTAACTTTAAATATCAAATTAATGTACTAATTAAACGAATCATTACATGATTTTTATAAATTTAATTTTATAAACTTAAAATTTAAACCTGTTTTATGTTTTAGATTTAGATGATTCATTTTATTGTACAAAAATAAATATTTCTTTATTAATTACATAATAAAATCTTTATAAAAATATATTGTTTATAAGTTATAAGTTCTATAAAAGATTTCTCTCCAAAATTTTCCGTATTTTTTTATCTTTTTTTACTATTGATTCTCCTGAAAATCAAATGTGTGTGACATTATAAATGCGTGTGTAAGACAGTGATTTAATAACGAAAATTCAGATATATTCAGAAGTCATTTTTCTAATTATTATCTTAATATCGGTGTTTTTCCTCTATTTGTTCACTCTACATGACTAGTGACTACATCAACAAAATTTTAATGTAGAGGCTTAAGCGCCTCTATATTAAAATTTTATTTTCTTGAAATTAGCTAATTAATCCGCCATATCATGCATGGGATATTCAATACTTGTTAGAAGTCATTTATGGAGCCGATCACAGGCTGGCTAACACCCATGATGGGTTAATCGGAAGATTGAAGGATGGATTCGATAGGCCGAACCTGGATCCATCCTGAAAAACTGGAGATGTGGGATTCAAAATTGAACTTGGATCCTCCTGGAACTGAGGTGGTAAGCGAATTTTTACATGCAGAAGAATTTTTACATGCATCTTCTGCATGTAAAATCCAGGAGGATCCATGCATGTAATCTTCCATGCAACATGGAAAATCATGGATCTTCCATGCATGGATCCTTCTGGAACTAAGGTGCTAAGCGAATCTTTACAACAGTCCAGAAAACAGTCATCTGGTGTAATATAATATGAATTTGAAGAATTAAGAATATATATATAGAATATATATAATATATATTCTATTCTTAATTCTTTAAAATAAATATTTATGAGAAAATTATAGGCAGTCTTACAGATTCAGAATCCATATTTTTGTCTACCGAATCCAATAACGATGATTTTAATAAGAGACTTTTATTATAAGAATCATTTCAGCCAAAATTGAACTTGTTATAACTTTCGTTCTAAGGTTATGACATTTACATTCCTCATATGACGGGGGTCCTATCATGGATAAAGGGTTGGAAAAAGCGGCATAAAAACATTTATATATCAGAAAAAGTATTTAATAGGCCATAGACTGCCGAATTTGAAACTTATAAAAGAAAACTTACTGCTAAATGCTGAAGTGGATGACTGATAAAATTTCCTATCTTCGATTGCAATATTCATAGAGTTTTAAAATGTTTCAGAAGTAATATCAACAACTATAATGGTTCACTAGAGCTGAAGAAAATAGATTTCCATGGTCAAGTAGCGCACACATGCCTAAGTTTCGAATTTATAAAAGAAATTTAAAGCAGTATGAAAACTTATTTTATAAGAATTAAAGTAGTGTGAAATAACAAAACAGCGACAAAATAATGTCTTTTTTTCCTTCTCTTCTTCGCTCTCTGCTTATAGAAAACTCTACGAGTCAAGCATTCAAAGATATCTATAATATTTAGTATGTATATATATATTAGATTACTTAAGATATCTTAACATTGCAACACAAATGAGTCAAAATAAAAGGGAATATCGGATGTCTTCTCCGTAAACATGCTATAGGTAGCATTCTTCAACTGTTTTGGATCAAATTTGCAATAAACGGCATGTATATTTTAGCTGATTTAAAATGTACTAAAATCAGCCTATTTAGATCAAAATGAATGGATATAAGGGAAGGAATTAACTTCTCTGCAAGCACATATAGTATATAAATTACATCACTCAACTGATTTCCACGAAAATTGGAAATATTCGTGGAAATCAGTTGAAAATTCGTGAAAAATTGGAAATTGGAATATATGGGGCCTAGATATTTTTTATGTTTTTTAAGATTCTTCGAAAATTTTAGTCGAATAGAACAAAAATGAAGGGAGTAGAGAGTCTTTTTAATGTGAAATCTTCTACTGGTTCTACTGTAAAAGACTAAAGACTAATTTAATTGATTCCAATTAAATTTGATACTAATATATTATATTTCTTATATTACTTAAGCTTAATGTTCCCTAAGAATTTCAGTTCGATCGGAATAAAAATAGAACATATTTAATAATTTATTAGTAGGGGAGAGTTGCCTAAATCGTACCTGATAGCTATTTCGTTACATACTGTCGGTATGTAACGAAATAGCTATCAGGTACGACTTAGGTGACCGGTACGCAATAGGCAACTCTCCCCTATACTGTGGTTGGAAAGCTTACTGTAAAAAAACCATTTTCAATTAAAAGAATAAATGATATTTAATCAATAGCATATAATATCTAAAGGTATCAGGTACGATTTAGGCGACCGGTACGCAATAGGCAACTCTCCCCTATATTGTGGTTGGAAAGCTTACTGGAGCTTTTTTTTCAATTAAAAGAATAAATGATATTTAATCAACAGAATATAATATCTAATAAAATAATTCAATTACAGTATAAAAAAAAAACAAAAAACAGAATATTTACTTCCTTTCAGAAGTGGTTACTCGATTAACAACTTAAGAAAATTAAAGCAATAACATCAACTATAAATAGCTGTTTTTAAATTATATCAAATATCATAATTTTTAGTTCCGTACATGATTTATTTTTTTCATATATTAGATGTTTTTTGATTGGATACAGTAAGTTCATTTCCTGTGAAACTACCAAGTCACTGAACAGAAACTACTTTTTTGCTAATTCATATTTTTTCTTAATTTAATATTTAATAATTTAAATTCAATTTTACAGAACACTTATATTAAAAAAAAAAAAAAAACACGCATTCATGCACATTATATAATATTAGTTTTTGAACGAGTTCAGTAAAATTGAATTTAAAGGTATTAATTGTCAAAATCGTAATATTCCATAATTAACTGAAATATTTAAATTAACTTAAATACGATTAATCTTAAATCTCAGTAGCCGAACAAAGCAACATCCTGAAACAAATTTCGTTCTTTACTTTCGACTTTATTCGATTTTACTGCTTTTCTAGAAAAATATATTGTATTTTAAAAAATTATTGAAACTTAAAAAGATTAAAAATGATAAAAAAATTTTCTGTATGTATAATTCATAAAAAAGAAAGTAATGATTATAGAAGTGTTAGAAAATTTTAATTATTCTGATTCTCCACAGAGAAACTTTAATTATTCTGATTCTCCACAGAGAAATCTCTGTAAAAAATCAGAATAATTAGAATAATTAAAGTTTCTCTGTTTCTCAGAAAAATTAAAGTCTGATTCTCCACAGAGATTTCATTAAAGTTTCAATACTTCATAGTACTCCAAAGATTCAATAAAAGTGAAATGCTAAAAGTGGTACTATAAAATTTCTCATTTCAATGATATACAGTATATATATAAGTTTAAATACATTATATCACAGGAGCATATATATAAATCAATCCCCATTGTTAATATTGTCCATTTTTTAGAGCTAATAAAAAATGCTTTTCTTTTCTTTGCTAAATAAAATAAGTTTAATGATTTGTTAAAATTTCCTAATTCTATTTAACTAGTTTTTATCCTAACAAATTATTTATAGTATGTTTTACAGTCACAAAAATTCCCTAAGCAACATATCATCTAAGTCAGGGATTGGCAATATTTTTGTTACTAAGAGGGCAATAAAATTTTTAAAACCCCTCAAGGGCGCTTAGTTTAATTTTTGAAAAAAAAATTCAAATTACTAAAAATTACTAATTTAATTTTCTTATCACAAAATAATTATGTCTTGAAATATGTATATTTATACTAAATAAAAGATTATACACACATGCAATAGGCTAAACTAAAAACTCAAAAATTAAATGTATGTATATAAAATAACACAAAATCAAATTAAATAAAATTATAAGTAATTGTTATTATATGCATAAGTTTAATATGATATTAATACATACACACGCATAAATTTCGCATACGCATATATTGTATAGGAACAATATCTAGTGTTCGTATGCAGTATATACAGTAGTATTCATTCTAGTGTGGGCGCATCTGAAATGCGTGGCGGGCGCCGCGTTGGTAACCCTCTGATCTAAGTTATATATTAAAAAGAAATTATATTTTAATATTTATCGAAGAAAAATAAACGTGATCGAAAACGAGATATTTCATAAAATAAAAACGATATTATAGAGCATAAGAGAAACATATAGAGCAGTGATTCCCAACCTTTTTTTTGGTCATGCCCCACCTTAGCATCTCTAAAATCCTGATGCCCCTCCTATAATAATTTTTTATTCAAAAAGTGAATTCCTATTCACGTGGAGAAAGCCCAAAAGCCCATTAACTTGATCTAAACAAGCTTCCAAAGTACATGGCATTCATGAAAAAGAAAACTAAAAAACGAGAGGACAATTGAAATACTGAGGAAAAAGTCACTAAGAAATTGTTTAAAAAATAATATGAAATGATTTTTATCAAGACTCTTCAATAATAATAACTGCGTGTGCACACCAAATACTTTTTTACTTTCTTCTAAGATCGCTAGACTTATCTTAATCAGAATATGCACGGCGGTCAGCTGATGACAATGGAGAGATAAAGAGTAAAAGTTCTAACCACTCCTCTCTATTAGCGGGCTCTCCCCCTCTCCATTGTCACCAACTGATCGCCGTATACATTTTGATTTTAAATTAAAAAAATATGTAAATCACAATATATATTTATATACTGCATATGAGATCCCTAGAACCATAAGAAATGCAAAAAAAATTCATTGTTGATAACTCATTCTCGAATTGTCCCCCTCAAAAATCAAATTGCCCCTTAGTGGGCATGCGCTCCACGTTGGGAACCCCTGGTGTAGTTGATTTGTAAGGATAAATGATGTAGGAAAGGATGAGGATCAAAAAGTGTTTGAAATAGCGTGACATAATTTACGGATGTTTCCTTACACATAATTTTCGTTTGAAATAGCCCATCAACTTCATATGTTACACTATTACAGATTTATTCACATAAAATTATCTGTAAAATGAAAGGACGATGAAAAATTGCATGATATAAAGATGTATAAATTAAAGTTTAACAATATTCTATAGGAGTAATGTAGAAAGGATGTTTGTTGCCCCATACTTTAACACTTACTTGTTAGCGTCATCTAATGATACTTAATATAAAACAATAAAAGAAAAATCAGGCCTGCTAGAGCCCTATAAAAGGACCAGATAAAAAAAGACGACGTAGAGATATGCTGAATAATATTCTGTATCATGATCCTAAATAACTTTTATAGCATTTTAAATAAAAAAAGATAATTTATCAAGTTATTTAGATATAAAAGAAATGTTGGGAACTTGAAGAATGAAAGAGAACATGAACAGTTGTATAAACATGAAATAACGTAGCATAGTGTAGCAAAGAGAATTTTCAGTTTAAAGCATATTACGCTGTTCTTTTGTATAGATAATATGGTTTTAAACTGAAATAAAGCAGCCTAAAGCTATATTGATTCTGAAGAGGCGTAGCGAGGAAAATGTAAATATATATACTATATAGTATATATAAAATGTTAATTCTTGTTAAATTGCTATATTCACAAAGGATATTTTGTATCTGTCGGCGGCCACTTTTAGAACTCATCAAAGAATGGCCAGCATCCATGGGGAACCAACCGGAACGACGGGATTCAACGGGCCGGGCCATAATCCTTCCTGAAAAACTGGAAACATGAGAGCAGATTTGAACCCGGATCCTTCAAGATGGTAAACGAATGCTTTATCATGCGGATATCTGGCCAATAATATAAAGTGTAAATATTTGTCGGCCGGATTGGCCGCGTGGAAACGCTTCGGCTTTCCACTCTGGAGGACCCGGGTTCGAGTCTCGGG
>WUQG02022948.1:0-11346 GCA_011317285.2 Androctonus mauritanicus | reverse complement strand
AAAGATAAAATATGTCATGTATATTATGCATCATTAAATTTCCGAGATATCATGTTGGCAACTGGTAAACTTCCTCCAGATGCTATTCCTGGTAAGAAATTATAACAAATATAATTAGATAAATAATGCTAATATACTAACTGCTAAACCCTGTATACTCTAGGAAACAACAGAAATGATTCTAGCACAACTTGCAGTACGGGAAAACATCAGTATAATTTTTATTCTAACTAAACGAACATTTTCTCTAGATTCATTATTATAAATAATAATGAATCTAGAGAAGTACTGGCCCCATGGAAATACTCTATTAAAGAGACATTTAGATATCAGTAATCCTATCGGAAGGACATTTAAAAGCTGTTAACATAAGTTCAGCGATTAGAATATTGTTTATTAATATTAGTAGTAAGATATTTATTATTATTAGTATAGGAATTTTATGTATATTAGTGATTTGCATTTATTATAAGTTCGTTGTTTTTAGCAGAAGTAATATATTGTAAGCTACTAGATTGTAATGCTATTATAAAATCAGCACACAACCTTATATGTAATCACTGTAGTTTAAAAATTGCCAAAGATTCTGATGTCGATTCTAAGTTTGTATTCAAAATAATCTTTCTATTAGAACCAGATGATGGCGCCTAGCCGAAAATGTTCGTTCAGTTAGAATAAAAATTATATTGATGTTTTCTCATACTGCAACTTGTGCTAGAATCATTTGTATTGTTTCCTAGAGTAAATAAATAATGATTTATAGATTTAAAAATAATCTGGAGATTTAAATTATTCTCATTTCTTCATTAGGTGATTTGGCCACTGAAGACTGTCTTCTCGGATTTGAATTTTCCGGACGTGACAGCAGAGGAAATCGTATAATGGGACTCAGTGATTCTAAAGGTCTTGCAACTACAGTATTAATGGATTCTTCATTTCTGTGGTCGGTACCTGAACACTGGACTTTAGAAGAAGCCAGTTCTGTTCCTGTTGTTTATTCAACTGCATATTATGCCTTAGTTGTCAGAGGCAATATCGAGAAAGGAGAGAGCATTCTTATACATTCCGGAAGTGGAGGAGTTGGCCAAGCTGCAATATCTATTGCATTAGGATATGGATGCGAAGTTTATACAACAGTTGGTAAATTAATATTATTATTATTAGGGAACAGAGATTATTGCAAACATTGTTTTCTTACATTTGAAATAAATAATGACTATGAATTCATTAGTTGTTTGATATATAATTATTGTTTTATTGAAGTTTTTTATTGTTCGAATACAAATTGAGGTTATCATCTTTACGAGATATGAAGTTACTTTATATCTTTCCTGATATATATTTTAGTTTAGCAATAGACAAATGGTTCATATTAGGATTATAATTTTTAAATAATAATTTTTTAATCTCTCTAAATTGAATGAAAATACTCATATATCAAAAACTTAAGATTTTTTTAATGTTTCAATTATCTGGGATTGTTGATATAAAACTTTTAAATGTAGAAGTATTAAAACTGTCATTTATATGAGTATTGGTTTATATGAAGTTAATTTATTGAATTATCAAATAAAAGTAAAGATTTTATAATATTTTGGACTATTTTTTTATATTAAAACTTGACAGAAAAGATCAAATTATGTATTTGTCATATACCCTAATATATTATATAATTTAAAATTTCATTTTAAATTGTATTTTTGTAGCAAAAATACTTTGTAAATTCAGCTAAATATGCAAATATTACTAGCCTGTTCCATAAATCTACATGTGGTGAATAGTGTCATAAAATACATAGATTTAATAAGAAGTAGCAATTATAATCTGCTGCTATGCAGAATGAAAACATTTGTAAAGTAGCAGATTACAACATTTGCATTGATTTATAAAATTTAGAATAGAGATGGAATTGAAAATGATTAGAAAGATATTAGACGTAATCATTTTTGTTTATAATTTCTTTTTACATTGTTATTTTTTTTAAATAAGTATTATTTGAAAATATAGAATGCTTTTTGTTATAAATAAGTTTTTCTTATATTATTTTGTTTCTTACAGACATAACTGAGAAAATAGAGTAAGTACCATCTAATGAGAAAATACCAAAGTATTTTAAACAATAAACCAAATAATAACTATTTGCATGTAATATTATTTTTGCAAATAGCTAATTTTTAAGGGATAGTTTTATATGGGAATGAGAAAATCATGGGATGAGTAAAAAAGCTTTTCCATTTATATTAGCACATGGAGAGATGAGAACAAGACTATATTCACTTTCCTCACTCATGAAGTAATAATCTTTTAACTAAAACTTAAATGAAAACTGCAATATCATATTCTAAAAGTCATCCAGAGTACTATATATAACAAATGAGAATTCAATTATAGCAAAAATCGATAGATTAGTTCTTTGCCTGTTCTCATTTGTTATATTGTTGAAAACATAAATTGGGCAAGATTTGTTCATGTAATAGATGAGCTGTGTCAATATAAACAATTGCATTATAAATACTAAACAAATATCTTCTGAATACTGATCTTCACATGATGCTCATCATATTCCTATATAAATATATCTTTTTGTGATTTAAGTAAAATTTGATTTATCATGAAATTATAGTTACAATAATCTAATCCAATCTCAAACTAATTGATATGGTGGACCAAAAGTTTTTCTCAGTGTGCCAAGAATTGTATAGATAAATTTTTTATTTGTTTTAATATAGAAAGCTTAAGCTTTTTCCTCTGAGACAGTTAAAACTTCCTGAAAGTTGTTATATTTATGTGCATGATCTTTCCTCATTCATTTGGAGTTTATTACATAGCATTCTTTTGGTATGAACTGGTGAAATGTATTTTTCTTTCCTGCAGTCATTGCAAATCAGTACCATTCCATAAATCATCATATTCGAAAGCACTGATTTAGTCTGTAGATACATTATGTTTGAAAAATATCACAAAATATCTTATACAACTATTGACTCTTGGTATTATGAATTCATATCGATCCCCTAAAAAGTTTCTATATGGGAATAGCATTAATTATGAACATTCATATTTATGAAATTGAAACTTCATTTTTGTATTTCATGAAATTTCAAAAACTCTTCAATAATTTTAAACAATATGATACTAGAATGCTCAGTAACAAATATTATGTAAAATTATACAATTAGTTAATATATCATAGTAGTATTTCAACATGGCAGCAATTACAACTCAAAAAAACCCCTTCCCTTTGTAATTGAAATTTTATGTTAAAATCTGCAAAATAAGAAACTTCTAATTAGTCCAGTTCTGAAATATATTAAAAAAAAACACTATATAGAAAGTTATTTCAGTACTTTTCACAGATAAATAACAGCAATATTGGGTTACGATAAATCTTATAAGAAATTGTTAAGATTTTATTAATGATTAGCATAAAGACAAATAATTTAATTATTGAAACTTTCATAGTATTTCTAAAGAGAAACTATGACAGATTGTAAAATTGCTATTATGATCAAATTAATAATTTTTAATTTTAACAGGTATGGATATGTTTTGATTTATGATTATTTTCATTCAATAAGAGATGAGAAATAATTGAACAATTCTACTTAATAATATTCATTAATAGTTTTGGTAATTATTTTCAGGTTCTGTCGAGAAAAAGAATTTCTTGAAACAAAAATTTCCACAATTAAAAGATCATAATTTCAGCAACTCTAGAGATTTGTCTTTTGAAAAGCACATACTGACTGTTACAAAAGGAAAAGGTAAATTCAGTTTTATATCAGTACTCTTTTTTAAAATAAAATCTTGACTAGTTCATTGGACCTTTTTAAAGGAAAGTAATAAAATCTCATAAGATATTAACAACATTCAAATTATCACGAAATCCACTGCTCTATACTGTATTTCACAGATTAATCCCCTATTCTCAGCACAAATGAGCAGACCAAGTTATTAAGAAAAAATCATTTATTTGCAGAAGTACTTTCGGCTTGTTCGCCATCATCAGCTGCTACAAATTAAACAACACTCATGTTATAGAACAAACGAACATACTACAGAAACTTTTTTTAAAATAAAATAAATAAATAAAACACGTGCTTATTGCGTAAGAGGAACATGAGAAATCATTCGTTAAAATAAATGGAAAAATGGAAATTAGTGCAAGAACTACGGAAAAATGGTGAAAAAAACAAGTGTAGAATATAGCAAGCAAGAAATGAGAGAGAAGAAGTAGACCTAGCAAATAAATGGCTAGAAGAAACCAACATCATACTCACAAGAGAGGATAAAGCCAAACGACTAGTGCTAGTGAAGAACGAAGTATATGAAGATCATCTACTAAGATACATACAAAGGTCTAATGCGGAAAAACTTAAAAAAGATCCAACAGTGGCTCTAGATAAAACGGTGAAGAGACTTTTGAAGAGTAAAGATCTACCTGATTTCTGGACCTGAGAGTCAAGTACATAAGTAACCCAGCGAGTCCACGATTATTTGGTTATGCTAAGGTCCACAAGACTCCGTTGTCTTTTAGACCCATTGTAGAAAAATGTAGGGCTCCAATATATCTGCTAGAAAACGCTGTAGCAAACTGGATAGGCCAGAAATTGAAAACTTACCCGTACATCACAATATCCTCGAAGGCCTTTCTGAATGATGTTAAGTCTGTGTCCATTCAAAATAACGAAATACTCGCAGTATATGACTTCGAAAAGCTTTATCCCTCACTGAAAATTGCACCAGCATGCTTACTATTATACAGATTTTTTTCTTGAAAATGTACCGCAAGAGAACCATAATCTGGCCCTATTCCGAGATATAGCAGATACTTTATGCAATAAATCCTACTTTGAATTTCGAGGCAGCTTCTATAGACAAACAGAAGGGGTGCCCATAGAAAGCCCCCTTGTTGGAGTTTTGGCAGAACTCGTTCTGAGAGACTTGGAAACATCTATGTTGTGACCAGTTATTGAAGAAGCAAAATTGTATCATTTCTATGTAGACGACATCTTCGTGATATGGGACATGCAAGAAAAAGTGGATACATTAAAACAGGCATTTACTATCCCAGCGTACAGTCTAAAGCTGAAATTGGATCAAGAAAGTAGCACTCATGCCCATTTTCTGGATATTGATCTGACAATAAGAGACACCTCGTTTGTAACGAAAGTCTATAGAAAACCGACAGGGGCCACACTGATTATCCCACAATGGTCCAACGATAAATGGACTCATAAAAGGGCAGCTTTAAGATCCTTAATAGACAGGGCTAAGACCCATTGTAATACTGAAGAAGCCTTGCGAGAAGAAATGAGAAATATTGTTAACATAGCTGTAAATCATGGTTACCATCCTTCCATTGTTAACAAATTAAGTAAGCAAATAGACAACAGAAATATGAGGAGAAAGGAAGCAGAGAGAGTTAACAGAACCCCACATCAAGAACGGTGGTACAGGAAACACCTAAGTATGAAGTAGTACCATGAAATTTAGGAGATTCTATGCTAGTGAAATCCCTCTTAAGAAAGCAAGAGAAGAAACTAGCATACAAAAGGCCCCCTACTGTTTTTGACGTATTAAAGAATAATAAGGACCATAGAAAAGAGAGTAATAAGAGTGGAGTATATCAAATTCCTTTAATTAACCTAGACACAGGAGCCCAACAAATATATATAGGGGCAATCTATAGAAACTTAAAAGATCGTATTGAAGAGCATAAAAGAAATATAGCAAAAGGAGACACATCTACAGCATTAACAGCGGAAGCTTACAAACATAATGTTAGGGTCGAGTGGGATGAAGTGAAAGTAACTAAGCCACTGACTAATAAAACGGAGCTGGGGATGGCAGAAAATTTACAAATAATAAAAAACAGAAAATCAAAAAACGTAATAAATGACAGAATAGTAAAAGAACTCTCTAAGCTATGGGAGTTTTTACATAGAATAAGACAAAAAACTAGCACTTCATACAAAGCGAGATAATTTATTGCGGTAAAACGTTTTCAGACGTAAGTTCTGTCCCTCATCAGTACCGTCATTTACATTCATTCTATTAAAATGGATTTAAAAAGTACTGGGAGTTTTTACTTAATTCATAAATTAATAAATTAATTTACTAGACTATTTAACCAGAAGAGGTAATGAAGAGAAGCTAAGCCTAATATTAATTAACAGAAAATTCCTTAATCTAAATTCAGTTTTATTATCCTTAATTTGTTTATTTTAATGACTGTTTTGTTTCTCATGTTCCTCTTACGCAATAAGTGTGTGTTTTATTTATTTTATTTTAAAAAAGTTTTTGTATGTTTGTTTGTTCTATAGCGTGTATGTTATTTAATTTGTAGCAGCTGATGATGGCGAACAAGCCAAAAGTACTTCCGCAAATAAATGATTTGGTTCTAAATAACTTGGTCTGCTCATTTGTGCTGAGAATAGAGGATTAATCTGTATATTATTATTAATATCTGCATTGATATACTAATAATAAATTCCTATTTTCCCGCTTAAAGTGCTTTGTAAATTTCTTGTGTTTCTTTATATACAGTGGAATTTGAAAGTTTATGATTATAAAATTAGGCTTGTTTAAGATTATTTTAAAATCTTATATTTCTCAAATGTTCAGTATTTGTAATGAACATAATATCTTGAAAAACAGTATGAAATATTAATTTAACAGTTAATATTTCATAATGTTTTTAAGAATATAACAATTGCAAATATGGGAATTTTAATTACTCCTTTCATCTTTGTTATTACTGTTGAATCATCAACAAAATATCTCAAGAACAAATATTGCAAATCACTCAAAGTTTAGAATATCAATTTTTTCAACTAAGGTCTACAAATATTAAAATTTCCACTACTTCCATTACGAGATAATGTCATTAAAATTTATGAAATTCTGTATATTTGAAACTATTTGTTTTACATTAAAAATATTAGTCATTTGAAATCTTTTGTTGATAAAATGACTATTATATTTATCAACAATATTATTTATTTTGTGAACTTATTTAAAATATACACATACACACACATTGTTACTACAGCAGTTAAGTTCCAGACCACTGCTGTAAAATGAATTTTGCTGCAAAGTGAATTACAGCCTTTTTCATTTGCTAATGCATATAAAAGCGTAAAAACATATTTATACTATTATTCATTAAATGCAATAGCATTAGGCTTAAAAAATTCATCCAGATCATTGCATTTTAAAGCATTTACATATCATCTTGGGGATCCAGGATCCTCAAGGTGCTATGCAAATGCTTTAAAATATAATAACCAGAATCAATCCTGCATTCAGAAATCCAGTATTGATTCTGGGTCTCACACCTTCAGTTTTTCAGGTGGTTCTGGGCTTAGCCCCTCTAACAAGGGGAGGACCAACCTCCACCCTCCCAGATTTTGCTGAAATTGTTTTATATTATAGTACACAATTGCCAGTAATACACGGTAAAATAACTCTAGCCAATGCACAGTAGTTTATTGGAAATCATCGTTTTTAGTTTTCCGTCAGCATTAAATACCGAACTATTATATTACAATTTCGTATTACGACCTTGGCTATGTGGAACGGCGGTAGACTAAGAGCGGACTGTCCTGGGTTCAAGGCGTGCTTTTCACTCTTTTCTTTTCCACGGTTAATAATTTTAATAACATAAAATTGTTTAATATTTGTGAATAATTGTAAGTTTATAAAACAATAAATTTTATTACTTACGTTCGAGTAGTTTTAATAACATTATTGTAAGAAATTTTAATAACTACTACAATCATTAGTTTTTGAAGGTTAATTTTACATTAACTGTCCAAAGTTTGTGTAAAATTTTTACACACACTTGGATGATTGTTTTGTGTGTTTTTTTGATAACTATCATCCATGTGTGTATAAAAATTTTACACAAACTTCGGACGGTTAATGTAAAATTAACCTTCAGAAACTAACAATTGTAGTAGTTACTACAATTTCTTACAATAATGTTATTAAAAGTACTTGAATGTACGTAATAATATTTATTGTTTTATATTTATGTTTTATAAACTTACAATTATTCACAAATATTAAATAATTTTATGTATTAAAATTATTAACCATGGAAAAGGAAAAAAGCGAAAAGCACGCCTCGAAACCGGGACAGTCTGCTCTGTAGTCTACTGCCGTTCCACATAGCCAAGGTTGTAATCTGGAATTGTGATATAACAGTTCGGTATTTAATGCTGACGGAAAACTATAAACAACAATTTCCAATAAACTACTGTGCATTGTCAAGAGTTATTTTACCATGTATTACTGGCAATTATGTACTATAATATAAAAAAATTTCAGCAAAATCTGGGAGGGTGGAGGTTCGTCCTCCCCTTGTAAGTGCTATGTTTTATATATTTATTCTAAGTATTATTTTGCAGATAATTTTTATTTTGAGATATAAAATAAAAACATGGAATATAATTGAGAAATGCCAAAAAACAATGTTATATCAAAATAAGTGTTCTTTACTACATGAAATTTGTTATTATAGGCTAGATATTATTTATTGTCATTTAGATTAAATAAAAGTTAATTTTTAAAATCCTTATTTATAATATTAAGTTTCAAATTTAATATTTACTTATTTTTAATAAAACTAATACTATAAATTGCTTATACTAATGATTTTAAATATTTATATTTTGAAGAATTCATTTTGATTAAAACAAAAGTTGCTTACAACGATAAAACTTAATCTTTATTTATGTCCTTTCCTCTAAAGGTCAATTACTATGTATCAATAAAATGTAATACAATAATATAAACTGTCTAATAAAAGATAATGTTTACTAAAAAATTTTATTAATTCTATATTGATATAATACAGATATTCCTCATTATACATGATTTCATTTTATCTGTTTTCACTTTAATGCAATTTCAAAAAAAGTCAAAATAAAAAATGTTGCCTTTCTATATATCCAGATGGTTGTGTAGAAATATACTGAATTTCCACCGTGGAGAATGCAGATTCAATTGTAGATCCTACAATATTAGATTTTTTAGGAGGAGTCTGGCCAAGTTTCTCATCTGACAACTGACCCCACCATATATTGGTTAGATAGCCCAATGATAAAACAATGGCTTATCATCTTAAGGATTCAATTCAATTCTAGATCCTACACCTCCAGTTTATCAGCAGGTGTTCCATTTTGTCCATCCTTCCAACTGACCTCCTATAAATAGCTATTGGTCAGCCTGTATCATTGTCAAAAATACCCCAAATATGATTTGGCAATATAACTAAAAACTCACCATCAACAATCTTATATGCTTCAAAGTGAGGAGAAAAAGGTAATCCTGACCCACAGTATTTGATGATTTATCATCCAATTGATTACACATCAATATATTGATTAATATAAATGCATTTCTTTTTAAATTTTAAATGATTTTTCATTTTGGAATGCATTCCTATTCTAACCATTTAAAAATCGTTTTATTTTATGCAAATTCAGTTAATGTGATGATTTCTTATAAAATTAATCATGTAATATGAAAGATACCTGTATTAAAAAAGTCTATTATTAAATCATTTTATATTTATATAGTTTACATAGTTCAATGCAAATTTTTAGTTTTTAATCTTAATCGTTATATCATATTTAAATTATCTGATTTTAAAATCTAACATTCTATTTACTGTATAATATTTTAGAATATATTGATTATTGGGAATGAGATTAATGCTAAAAATATAATAATAATGATTTTTATAAAAAGTAATTTCTATATCTTTTAGTAAGTTATTTTTCTTTTCTATGCACTGATAAAGTTATTAATTTTTAAGTATTTCTCATAATTTTTAGTAACAAGCAAATTCTGCTTCAGTTACACTACTTAATATTTTTCCAATGGGATGATGCATAAATATTGTTAAATAGTCAATTTCTGATGTCTATTTAAAAGAAATGGGTGATGTAACATATACATTATATAATTAATAAAAATTAATAATTAGAAAATAATTGAAATTTTGCAAAAACAAAATCTACAATTCAATTGGTATCAATTATTTGTTATTTTAGTTCATTTATTTATTTTTAAAATAATTGTTTATTTAGTTATTTTAAATCTAAGTAAACATATCAAATTATTCAATTTGCATATGAAAATTTAAACTTTTTCAATTATTAGATGACCATAAGAAAATTCCTTATTTTTATTTCTCCATCATACATATTAAAAATTGGCCCTTTGATCTTAATATTATTTTATAGGAAACACTTCTTGTTTTTTAATAGTAACTTGTAGTACTTGCTTTGTTTTTTTTGTTTTATATAAATTACACCTACCTCTTGATTTACCCAGTAAATTGGCTTTGTAAAAGTATCATGTAAATTAAAATAAAACATAACCTAACATTTGTATAGAAAATCAAAGAATAGGTAAAATTATACTTAATTAAATAATTGGCATTTTAATTAAAATAAATTTTAATTTATTTGTAAATTTTAACTAATTTTATACTGCTATACAATAAAAATTTAAGAATAAAAATGCAAAATAATAAAAATATATGAAAACAAGCTTATTCCATATAAAACCCATTATCAGTGTTTGCTTTTTTTACTTTTACTTAATTTCTTATAAATCTCTTCATATTGAGCTAAGAAGTTTTATAATTCTCTTCAAAATCTTAAGGTGCAATTCATGTTTGGATCAATGTTGACAATATAATTTTCAAGATTATAAATATATTATAGAAATAAATAAAACAAAAAACAACAGCATCCAAATCAAGAAAATGGAACTTATTTAGTCACTGATAAGATTATTTGATAAGTACTGTACACATTTCTTGTTGGTTGAAAATGAAAGGAAAATTCTTAAGGAACATATTCTATATGTATAAAAATAATTTAAATAATCAAAACTAGATAGACATGCTTAGAGTGTATTAAATAGCTTTTAACATCTTAATTGGTCAAACTGACATGTGAAAATGGAAAGTGATTGGACCAGACATCATGCATAATTAATCAAAAATAATTTATTGAAAGATTAATGTGACTGATAATTTATTATTATTTTTTCACTTTTTATAAATTGCTATATATATTAATTAACAATTTTAATAATTGAATGCTATATAAAAATTAAAGTTTATATATATATATATATATTGTACTGTACAGTCTACATAGATGTTGCTGGCCAATACTAATGGGACAGGTAAGGATTCTGTGTTATTCATCATTGTCAATAGTCTAGCATAGCCTGTGCTAGACTATTGACAATGATGCATGTGGCCTGTGGGCAACCCCTAGCCCACAGGCCACATGCAGCTCTCAAGTAAGATTTGTCCGG
>WUQG02022937.1:0-11347 GCA_011317285.2 Androctonus mauritanicus | reverse complement strand
ACTTTACGATTGTGGTCGTAAAGTCGAATGGTCGTAAGTCGCATAGGTCGTAAGTCGAGAACTAGCTGTATTCATTTTCCTGCAGCATACAGGAATGTTGTTACTCTCATTACATAAATAAAATCAACTTGGGAGAAAAATTATATTTTTTATTATTAAATAATTAATTTTCTTTCAAAATATAAATATCTCTCATTTTACAAAGATAATGAATACCTTGAAAATTGTTTGACTATTAATAAAATGAAAGCTCAAATCCTGTTAATTCCAACATAAAAACTTCCAATTGATTTTTGGATTCCAGAAAGTCATTGCCATTTTATCTATTGATTTAATGTGAAATTACCAGTATTATTTGGATTTCTCATGTCAGGTTTTGACACCAGAAACAGTTTTTTTCAACATGGAAACTCCAGCATTTTAAATGGCTGATAAGTGAATAAGAGACTTCTAGGGCCTGGAACTAGAACAAAAATTGACATTGAAAAAATGACAATTAGTTTCTGATTAACAATTAAAAGGTATTTATTTAAAAAAATAAAAGATGGAGGTATGGAAACAAGAGAACAGATAGAAATAATCTTCACATTTTTTTCATATGCTGTATTTACAAATAAAAAAAAAATAGGTTGAAGACATATAAAGCTTATTTTGTTAAAATGCAATTCACAGGAAACTTATATGGAGAAAGAATTTAAAATTCTGTTAATCTATAGCTAGTTCATCAGTGTTCCTTTTACTGCAATCAGCTAGACTTCTTTATTCCTATGTCTGAGTGTGTCAGTGTCTATATCATGCATGCATGATTGCATCTCCACCATCAAATATCTATCAGTATTTATACCAATGATTGAATTTAATGAGTTTCCTGAGTATCCTATATCTGGTTTCACATCAAGATAGTTGTCCTTTTGTCTTCTTAATAGGAAATTTTTTGACTATCTTTGATAATGTTCATCCATTCCTTGTGAATGGGGGTGGAATTCACTCATTGTTTTGCATGCATGTCCCTAAGAGACAACTAAAGGGCACATTTAGTTGCTTTTTAGGATACGCAAGTGATCCTTTTCCTATTTGTGCATGCCACACTTGTAGAAGAAGCTTCTATCTTTTCTTTTGCTTTCCTATACTCTTTTCAGTTCATCTTGAATGGATTAAATTCTGAATATACCATCTGCTTATATAAAATCTCTCCTCAAGCAACACAAATATTTATAATTTTAAAAGAGATTGTTTGTTATTAGTTTCCCAAGGGAAAAATATTTTCCTATATTTTTTCTTTTATACACCTAAACTATAGATACAAAGGAACTAAAAGAATAACATAATACAATTCATAAAAAAATATATAATAAACAACAATAATTGTTAGAATACATATTTAAGTGAATATAGAACTAATATTTCACAGAACACAAATGACAATTAAAATTATAAATATGAATATTTAAAGTAACAGAAAGGATGAAGACATGGAATCTTCTAGGGATTGGACATTAAAATAAATGTTAAATACCAAGAAAAAATACCAAGAAATTTTCAAATTAAAGTCTAATGTAATAATAAATACATAAATTACTATAGTTTTATTTATTTAGCATAATGTTGTCCAACTTTAATAATCTCTATGGCAAGTTGAATTGAGTTTTCAAAAAAATTTCTAAAATTTGTAACTTGTATTCATTTGAAACTTTTAGAATTGAGATAAAGTATCCTGTTTTGGAGATAAAAGAATAAAATTTTTGGATTTAAATTGAAGTTTTGAAATATTTTAGTTTTCCTATTTATCAGATTAAGATGATTTGTTGAATTCTAAATTTTTGATGAAGAGAAAGTAACCTAAGGACCTCTTTAACAAATTCATATCTTTGTTATCCTCTAGAAAACATCAATCACATTTAAATAACAATTGAAGTATGAAAGTGGTGCTGATTTGCTTTCTCTAATAAAAATAAATACAACTTAAAAATTTGTTTCTGTATGAAAACACTTGTGTCAGATATGTAGAAAAGATAGATAAAAGTAGATATGTAAAAAATCTCATGCTTTGCAGGAAAAGAGCTACGTATATGTTATGCCCAAACACTGAAATTGCACAATGACCGAAAAAACAGCCACAATGCATTGTGACCAGTTCCAAACGTCCAAACACCAATGCTCAACATTATTCTGCTATGTGTGTTTTTATGCACATAGCAGAATTTAATTTTTGACATAACAATACACAGGAAATGCATACTTACACATATTTGCCAATTTTTTTATTCCTGAATTTTTCACAGCCAAATTGATTTCAGATTTCATCAAATCATTCATATTATTTCATATCTGACTCTGGGACAATGATTTATTCTTATTTCCACAATAGTAGCCTAGTATATAAGTATTCACTAGATTATATAGTAAATTGAAGACTAAATAACACAGCTTATATGATTATCAGTTAGATGGGTTAGTTGGATAAAATTTATTTTTAAAGGGTGGTATACAACTATAAATGTGCATTGGACAAATCAACCAGAGTCAAAGTCTTGGCCATTCATTTTACATTATTAAATAACTTGTGAAAGTAAAAATTATCTTTCAAATCAAAACTTGAGTATAACATAACACAGTTTATTAAAGCAAAGATTTATAAAAACTAAACATTTATAAAATGAGAGAAATTTTACAATTTTCCTTCCTGAAATATGTATCACTTTATTTCTCACTGATAGTAATGTTGTCTGGGAAAATTTTTAAAATTAATTATTTATAAAAATAACCAGTTCTAGTATTTTGTCTTTAATATGAAGTTCAAAAGCTAAATTTCGATAAGAATCAGTACAATAAATTTAATTTATTTAAAACTACATTTTATGAAAAAGTCGCTTAAATAATTGAATGTTATATTTTTATGTTAAAGAAATAAAATTTATTTAAAAGTTTAGAATTATTAATAATATTAAAGTAGTAATTAAAAATAATTTCACAAAAATGAATAAAATTCTTTACTTGAGTTATTTTCTTAAATTATCAAGATTAAAGATTATGAATCAATTTTACTCTTTGCAAAATTATAATAAATCTACTGAAATAACTTCTCATTGAAGTTAGTTTTATCAAACAATTAGAATGTATACCTCAAATGTGTAAAATTAATGCAAAAACTTCACTAGAAATTAGTTATCATAAAAAAATTTATATTATTTAAAAAAGGCTGAGCATCATTTAAATTTATTACTTTACAAACAAAGCTTATTTACTTTTATCTGGAAAATAATTTAAAATTTTTAATATAAAACAATAATCTATTTTGTAACAAATTAAAAAAAATTAATTACAAGCTTTTCAAAAAAAATAAAATGATCAATATCAATGAAGTATCAAACAACATTTAATTAAATAAAAATATTTTATTACAGAAAAATAACAAAAATTTAGAACTTATTTTTATTATACTGTTAAATATAAAATTAATTATAAATTAATCAACTTTAAAAAATTTGTAACAATAATTAAATTTTTCAAGAGACTATTAAAAAATGGCTTAAAAAATCAACTAAAAAGATGGAAATATATAAATTTAATTTTCACAAAGTTTAATTAACATAAAAATTAGAGTATATTTCTGACTTAAACCAAATTTTAAAAAGTAATATAATAGTTCATTCATTAAGAATATTTAAAAAAAAAACAAAAAAATACAAATTGGAATATTCCATGTCAAATCAACCAATTTTGGAGATGTTCACATTCAGCATTTCTAACATTCTTAAATTTTCAGTTAGTCAGAATCCTTTTAAAAAATAAAACGTTTCTTGATACATTAATTTTTTCATTATCTCTGAAAAAATAAAAATTCAACAAAATTATAATTTGGTAGTACTACTCTAAACAAAAAATTTAAAACGTTTATAATTAAATTAACTTAAATCTAAAAAATTTAGAAATTATTTCTGAACTGTTCTATGATTTTTTTGAAATGCAGTTGATCAAACTGTTTTTATTTCTTATTTTATTATATTTGCCTATATAAATATGCAATCCTGGAATTCATTATTATTACAAATTATGTAGCATTAATACATTTGAAAAATATGAAATACAATAGTAGATCACACTCAATATAATACAGAACTTGTGGAAGGCTAATATTTTCTGTATCTTATACTCATTATATAACCAAAAAAAAAACAACAGATAAAGCCTGACATTTTTATTGATGATAATACTGTATATTAAATTTTATTAATATTAAAATAAAGTGTCTTCTAAACTTTTAACATCCATAGCAGTATAGCATCTACAAATTATATACACAGTATAATAATAATCATAAGATAATCATCATTATATATATAAACTATTAATACAATTAATTTGTTTAAAAATCTAATTAAAATTTATATAATTTAGATATTTATCTACTATTAATTTTTAAATAAGATATCAACATCAACTTTTCATTTTCAAAAAATATTATTAAAGATCTCGTTATTAACACATTTATGTTTTGTAAAACTGAATAGAGGAATAACGAATTTAAAATTATAAACTGAATATTCAGAAACAGTTACATAATATTACTTAAATCATTACTTCAAGATGCCTTAATACTTATTTCTAATTTTTTGTTTACAATACAGAAATTTTAGAAAATAAAATTTGCATCATATTTCTTTATTCTTAAAGAATCAATGATTAAATTTTGTAAAGCTGTATCAATACTGTAGGTCCCCAACTTATACAATTTCAACTTATGCAGTTTCAGAAAATGCTTGCGCAAATGCTTTAATTTTTGTTAAATTTCCATAAAATGGTAATGAAAAATTCAAAAATTTACATTTTTGCAAAAATATCATTAATGGCATTAAATTTCTTATCTATGGTTAAAATAGGCACATTAATTTCTTCTGACTATTCTATTTGCTGATGTGTCCATTTGTGTATATCGAATTTAAGCACTGTTGGATTTACATGGTTTTCAATTTACACAAAATTTTTTGGACAAATTAATTATGTAAGTTGGGGACTTACTATACTTTAAGTAGCATTCAACATAAGTAAATTTAATTTTATGTACATTTCTAATAAGAAACTTTTAAAAATTCAATATACAAATTTTATGAACAGAAATTTTATAACAAATTTTATGAAATATAGCAATCAATGCTAATCATAAAGCTACATATCATAATTTGCTGAGTACATATCTTTTTAATTTAATTACTATCCATTATGAAACATAGCATTATATTGTATACATATTCTCTTTGATTTATTGCAATACAAGTGTTTCTCTACTTATAATCATATGCTTATGATAATCCAATCATACAATTATCCTTAAGATATTTCAAATTTGATTATTTTTTTTAGCATATTGGCTAAAAATACTTTTTTGTTTTATTAAAATTTACAACTTGTCAGATGACTACATAGTATCATATCATCCCATAAATAATGTTGTTTTTCACATGTTCCACAGAACTGTTCGTTCTGGCAACCAGACAATGAAATAGACCAAGGGAACGATAAGATACATTGCAAGGCTTGCTCTTCACGTAATGTGAGACAGAACAACAATTGTATGTGCATCTCTTATGCCATTAAAGTCTGCAGGAAATGACAGTGTCTGACGAGCATATAAGGTGTATTATACTGAATGTTTAACCAAAGGACATACAGCAAACATAGTGACATGAAACGTCAATACCATATATGGGCAGAGTACCCTGAATATCAGAAAATGTCAAGGATGATTTCAGAGATTCCAATTGGTGACAGGACCCTAATGAATATACTATGCAAAAGATGGCCTATTGAGCTGGAAAATGATGTGCTGAAAACTGCTGTTATGGGAAATCTAGAAATAACAATCAAGGAATTGGCCATAATCATCCATTCATCCCATTCAACTATTCACAGTCATCTACAAGACCTTTGTTATATGCCAAAATTGGATAAGTAAGTATCTCATGAGCTCATGCCACAAAATCTGCAATAGCGTATGGACATTTGCACATCTTGCTCTCATAAAGAGAAAGAAGTGCAAATGTCCACATAATAATGAAAATGAAATGAAAAATGGAAATGGAAATGAAAGGAAATGAAAAATAGATTCAATACAACAACATTAAGTGCAAATTTCAATGACTTCCTAAACAGATTGTGTCTGCAGTAGTGGCTAAAATCTGGACATTTTCCACATAAGATTTTGCTGAATGTTTAATGGGATATATAAGACATAATCCATTATGAGCTTCTACTACTGAACCACTGAATCATTATAGAGGTCTATTGTCAGTAGCTAGAGCCTTGCAGGGAAAAATGTCCAGCACTTTTAATCATAAAGGCACAATTATTCAACAGGACAATATGAAACCATATACATAATTAGAATGACTTGTACCCAGTTGCAGGAATTTGATGGGAAAAACTTCTCCATCTAGCATATTCTCGTGATCTCATACCATCCAATTACTATCTGTTTCACAGCCTTGAAACTATCTTGCTGGGGAAAAGCTTTAAAACGTCATGGAGATGCACCAAACCCTGTCTAAGTTTTTTGAAATGAAATCCATGGACTTCAAGTCTGGCATTCAAAAACTTGCTGAACATGGGGAAGGTTGTAAGTACTTGGGAGCATTTATTATGGTGATTAAAAAATCTGTTCTAAATAAATTTTGTCTGGTTTCTTCACACATGCAAAAAAAGCATTTATGGGATAACCTGATAAATTGTCACGTATCATCTTTGAGGATCCAGATTCCATTCTGGATATTTTTACATTCTTGGATACAATGAATAACAGTTATAATGAACAATTTTTCTTAGTCCTATTGCTCTCATTATAACAAAGTTTCATTGTATTTCATTTCTTTTATTATTAAATGAATTTTAATAATAATTCATTAATTATAAATACTCTCTGTTTGAATGCAAATATCTTGTGAGTTTAAATCCAGTAATTTTGCTTCAGATTAGAAAAAGGATGTAGGTATTCAGGGAAAGTAATTCTTACATGTTGACACAAATTATTATCATTTTTGATTTATGACAAAGTTATCAAAATATAGCCTCATCATAAGTAGAGGAACATCTGTAGTTTATGTTCTTGTTGAATGTCTTTAAATTATCATATAATTATTAGGAAATATTGAAAACAGCATAATATGCAATATATATAGTCTACTACAAGATAGAAAATATGCAATAATTTTAAAATAAAATGTGTGTGCACAATTTGCATCATTTTACAATAATTATTGACAATAAGCAACTTTATAATGGTGAAATATTATTAGTAATGTTAGCAGTAATATTAAATATCGTTACAATGATGATATAACTTTACTGAAAATTGTTTTCATATTTACAATTGGATAATTTATTGTTTGAATATTTTTTGCAAAACTTGCAAATTGCATTTGCAAAATTTGCAACTTGAAAATTGCATAAACTGAAGAGTGCTTTATACCAGCAGTCTCAAACTCATTGTCTTCGAAGAGCCACTTTACGGGTTTGAGAGGGCTGCATTTAAAATTAATGCCTTATAGAAAGATTACTATCTGAGATAATCTGACAGGTTAACTATGCAAACTATATACATTTCAATTTCTTAAAATTATACACCATAATTCATTTTCAAAATTAAAACACTATTTATAAATGATAGAATTTTTTCAACACAGAACTTTCAATCCAAACTTTAAGTACTACTATGTTTTACTGAATTTCAGTTCAATTTATAAAAATCTTTAAAGAGTGATTTTCAAATATTTCATGAAAAACAGTGATAATTTTTTATGAATAACTTTTAAATACTCTTGTGATTATATTAAATGCAACAAGGACAAATAAAATTGTCTTGGGCCACTTGCAACCCACAAGTCTGAAACCACTGGTCTATACATATTTACATTACTATACATTAATACATTTGTATGTATCAAATATATATATATATATAAATTCAGTTAAAATTTAGCCTACATAAAAACTTTAGAAGTATTTACATAACACAACATACAGAACTATAAACAAAAATACTGCACATGAAAATAAAAGTTTTAAATCATCTTGGATTGATTATCCAAGTATAATACGATAGTATTTTTGCTTGATAATTTTTGTACGTTTTTCATAATCAAAAATAAAAAGTATTTGGTTCTTCCTGTAGATACAAAATTTTGTAACTATAGGAAAAATTTTATTTCAGAATTGAAATACAGAAATCTCTCTCTCATAATGTGGCTTCATTTAGATTGAAATTCACTATAATGAGGTTTATAATTGGTACATAAAGATTTAATTAGTGCAGAATTTTTCATTATAATGCAGTAATACGTTCATAATTTCCTGCTTAATATAAAATAAATCTGTTATAAATTCTTAAAAATTTATAAAAACCATACTATACTGCATATTGTGCAACAATCTGGCAGATGATAGGCTGCAATGATACCATATCTCATTTCTGGCATTTAATTACTACTATAATTTTTATTATATATACATTTTAAAGTTTTACTGTTATTTATTACACAAGGAACAATCAAAAAGTTCACTTAATGGCAACCCTGGTGATGCCTAGCAGAATAGTTGTTTTGTCATATGGTAACTTGATCATCCAACTTCCATTTCACCATATCATCATAAAGATGTGTCTTTGGATTTCTGTTTTACAATAAATAGTCATTAATATTTATTTGTAAAAATGTCTATTTTCAAGCAAAGAGCAAATATGAAATTTTATTTTAAACTTGGCAAAAATACAACTGAAACCTTAGTGTACAATTATGATGCTGAGACCCTCTTCAAAGTGCAACCATCTTCATCACACAGACCAAAGAAGCTCTAAAGACCAAAGAGGAGGCTCCATGATCAAAGAAGGCTCAAATGTCCAAATCACACATCAAAATCATGTTGATTGGTTTTTTTGACAACAAAATGTATAATGCACCATGAATTTGTTCCTGCACACACAATCATAAATGTCCTTTTATTATGAACAGATTTTAAAGTGACTATGACTTAGTGTGCTGCAAAATACTAAACATGAGAAAAGAGCTTCTCCATCATGACAATGCTTTGCAAATCAGAGAATTTTTGGCAAAAGACATTTCTTTGGTACCGCAACCTCATATTCCTGATTTGGCCCTGACCAATTTTTGGGGGACCTTCCCAAAATCAAAAAACAATTACGAAAAGGAAAAGATTCAACAGCATGAACAACATCAAAACAAATGTGAGAGCCTGATTAAAAACTATACTGAATTCTCTCAATGTTTCAAATAAAGGCAGGCTCACTGGAGTGTGCACACCCAAGACAGTAATGAGATTCAAATAATTTAACAATTGGTTTGCTGCCCTAATGACCATTTTAAGTATAAAAAAACAATATACTAAAAGATAGTTTATTATTTCATACAGTTAACATTTAAATAAGAACAATAAAAGGAGTACACAAAACTATATTATGCTATAAGAAAGAGTTTTAAAATATTAATCAAAAAATATTAAATAATACCTGACAAAATCAATAAAACTGTTATTTAAGATATTTCCATATTGTTTCTTGATTGGCATCCTCACTTACAATTTTCTTTGCTTTTATCCGAGCAACATCGGCTGTGCGATTTATCCTTAACCATCTTTTTGTTGTATCTTAGAGAGACATCTGATTATAAATGCCATTTTTACAACTGGTTCACCAAACTCAACAAAAATTTGGATATCAGTTGTGCCAAATTGGTGTGAACCAGCTGAACCCCACCACTGGCCCAAGAGCAATACTTTGAGATGACAAGAATTATTTTAGTGTGAAAGTGTATAAAATAAAGATATCTTGTTATTATAAGAACTTTTTGATCATTCCTTATATTAATATGACAATAAATTATTTTAATACACAAACATATACAAGCAATGCTGAATTCAACTGGTATGGACTAGTACAGCCATCCCAATTGCTAAGTATTTAAATACTTCCAAACCAGATATTAAATACAGATAGTTCTTACCTTATGAGTTCCCTGTTTTCCAAGTTTTTTCAAATATGAAGTATTAAAAAAAAATAATTAAAAATAAGAACATTAATTGCAATAAATAAGTGCTAAACATTAATAAAAAAGTATTTCAAACTACATACATAGCTATGCAAGAATACAAGTAGAGTATAAATGAGTTTATAGCAAAAACTTCATCTATTATGAAATTGGAAAAATCAAAATGGTGGATCAAGTTTGTATAAGGAATAATTTCAAGCACTAAAATAAAAACAAAGTTGAATACCGTCTAAAGCAGGAACCTTGAGTTCGTATGGTGGATCAAGAAGCTGAAGTATTGTCTGTTCTGACCAACATGGTTTCACCAACAAATTCTGTATATAATTTTCATTCCTGAGTTGTGCCTAAGGCATTATTCATTGTATAAAAACTTATCTAATCTTTTGTTAATGATGATGGCAAAAAATAAAATTAGTATTTGTATAACAATAAAATTTCATTATTATTACTACTTGCTTGATTTTAAAGATTAAGTTTTTCATTTCCTTATATAAATAAAATTGTTTAATCATGAACTGTGGATATTGTTGGTCTTTAATTTTATTGTAGTCAAACTGCATTGCCAAGAATGGAACCTCTGATGTCTATAAGAAATTGAATTTTGATTTAAGAGTTCTTACTTTACAAGCCCACTCAAGAGCAAAGTAACTCATAAAAATAGGAACTACCTATAATATAATATCACTATGTAAATTGTAAAATTAACAAATTTAAATTATATTATAAACTCATATTTGTAAGTTACTCTCAATCTTTTAAATATCAATATAATAATACAAATTTAAATTACAAATTCGGTTTTTTGAAGTTATTTCTTTATAGTTCATACTATTTATGAAACAAAAAAATAAAAATATTAAAAATGGTGAACATGAAAGTTTGGTTGAGTTGACAGAGAATGACCTGTGACAAAAATTTTAATTAATAGTACAGAACTATATTCATAAATATACAAATATCTGTTAATTAACAATATTTAAATTTCTATTCACAAGTGATAGAAAACATGTAAATCCAACTATGTAAAATTCTGACATCCAAAACATTTTTAAAATCATTATAAGTTAATGTACTATAATCTTAAGGCTTGTACAGTGCAAAAGAACAATAAATGAAATATTAAACTAACATTTAATGAATACTGAAACAACAAAGTAAAGCAACATTTTAGCAAGGCTGTAATATAAATGTGAAACCAAACTATAATCCACTGAATATCAATAGAAAAAAGTGTAAACTTTGCTTGCTATATTAAATGCAAAAAACACACAGCTCTATAAGCAAAGGATTTTTAC
>WUQG02022926.1:0-11348 GCA_011317285.2 Androctonus mauritanicus | reverse complement strand
GAATTATAAGTGATGGTGTACAGTATAATTTTATTTTAACCCCAGAATCATTTTTAAAGAGAGTAAACCATTTATTTTTTTACCATTTACATTATATTGTGCCGGACTCGAGATTCGGGGCCCAAATACTTCTGGGAATCGCGCTGCTGATATGGTTATATCTAGAGAAACAAGGAAATAAAAAAGGAGGCCCCTGAAGTGTAGGCTCCCAAACTGTACTACCGATACTATATTTCATTCTATGCCCGGTATTATAGAGAAGTTATTATACTTTTGTTATATTAAATTTTGACTTTGTGTATTTATTCAGATAGGAGCAGCGTATACATATGCGCATACAGAATATTTATTAAGATACAACACAATACACCACAGTATGCATTAATATGATAATAAAATAATTATTTATGCGACTCAGATCAGATTATTAAAATTTGTTATTCATACGCTAACACAGGCAGATGCATCACGAAAATTAAATCTTTTCTTCAGGCATCGTTAAAAAAAGTAAAAATAAAAATATGATTAAATATTTCAGGAAAACAGTAATGAGTTTTTTATATATTAATGAGTTATACATATATTAAAAAATATGAAAAACTTTCAAATACCTTTGGTGAATGGCCAATGTCAAGTACGTATATATAAATATAAACATAATATTTAACTTATATATAATATATAAAAATTATAAAATATTTATACATATATAATTTTTTTTTAATTTTGTGAGCTGGTATTCCCTTAACATGAATAGGAGAAGATTTCAAAATTGATACTACCAATATAAATATTTTTCCAAAAACTTCAATGTCTGAGATATTTACTTCTTCACCGACAGGGCAATATTTATAAATTGATGAATTAACCTAGCGATTTCATATTAACTCATTACTGCACGACATATCAAGTTATTTAAAAACATCGTTTTCTATTTGTCTAGATAGTCGATCATAGTTGTCCGCTGTAAATTGTTTACCTTTGAGAAAAATTCGATTTAGTATAAACACTTGAAGACCAAAAATTCAATTTGGTGGAAAAAATTTTTATTATCCGATTTTAACGTATTCATAATAAATTTTTAGTGGAAAATAACTTTTGAAATTGAACTCGACAGTACATCATTCAATCATAAGTAACCTAATAGTTTTTAATCATGTAAAGATATAAAATCCTAGAGAAATAAAATGATCGTTGTTTTTGTGATTTCCTTTTGTAATATTTATAGATTGAGTTTTTGTCTTTATTTTCTGCACTTTAATTCTCTCGATTCGCTTATAAATTTTCTTAAGAGAACATTAAATGAAGTATTTTTGTTTTTTTTTTTCCTATCATTTAGCAACTTGCTTGAAAATTTAGGAATTTAATGAGAGTGTTATAGATATCGACAAGGTTAAACCAAGAGATGCGATATGAATCAGCTTTGGAATATCATCTGCGATATGAAACATCATGGAATCATATTAAATTATATATCGAACATTTAATATAAGAAACAACATGTAACAGATCACATTATATGAAATATTACATAGTTAACACGCATAGCGGGTATCTGATATCATACAGTGGGTGTTTAAACTGAAAAAAAATTACATGGTGTAGTTCAAATCATATTACTCGATCGTCTTTATCTTTTTAAAGATGAAATAATACTCGCCATATCAGATAGATGTTTAAGATCTCACATGATGTGATCTGCATTTGATACCATATCATCTCGCATCTGTAAGCGTTTATTGTGATATTTTTTCATTGCATTTGTTTCAGTGTTGTCGATAGCGCATCATACCTTTTGAATGCAGTTTTTCGAATCACAATTGTTTCATAGGTGTAATATTTCGGCTTTATATATTATACGATATGTAGAATAATTTTGGCATGCAGTTCGACAGAAGATAAACGTTTATACCTAATTTCTTTAAAGAATAGTCAATTTGTTTTGAATAAGTATTTTTACATAATACTGTAATTTCGGATTAACAAAATTTAATATTTGAAACATTCTTTCTGGTCATTAATTTATTTTTGTATTTGGAAGAATGCAATTATATAAATAAAGAAATTTTAACTGGCATTCATAAATTGTATTGTTGGTAATGATATAATAGAAAAATAATTTTCTATGAAAATCTTAGCTTCCAGTCGAAAAATATTTTATTTCACTAAGAAAATATAAGAAGAGAAGTTAAAACTTTAAAATCCATCATTTGATAAAGTGAAGACGAAAATTATGTCCATTAATAACTAAACCATGTAAAATATTTGATGCTTAACTATAAAAAAATTGTCTACTGATCAGTACTTCAAAAATTAAAGAGGCATAAATTCAATCATGTATTTGCATGGCTGCTATCATTAAGTTCACCATCATTTTGAATAATCATGCAAATATTGTTTCTAAATCTTATTATTTAATATTTTAATGTTTAATAACTCTATTTGTCTATTTTAATAATTATTCATCGATGTATGAAACTTTTATTATTTATTTAAACAATTTATTTATTTGTGTATTTAAAAATTTATTTATCACATTTAATTATTTTAGTTCCACAAATAAAACAAATATATTGGAATAAAATATTTATTTCTCTGTTTTGGAAAACCATAGTTAAAGAAAACAACAGACTGATTACAAATGCATATGTTACAGGAAATGCTCTTTGATTAAAAAAAGTTAATGTGAAATTTGGTCTGTCTTGGAGCTGGCCATATTTTCGTAGTCAGGTTGATATGAAGAAGTGACCAATGGTATGGCCTATTATTTTTTCATTGAAACATTTATTTTAAAATTCAAATTTTAAGTGATTTTATTCGAGAGAACTATTTGAAGCCAGAGATCACACCTGGGAGAGAGAGAGAGAGTAAAATTTAATATATTTCAGTCCTTTATTATTCTTTGTCTCCATTCCTTAGTCCTAATCGGAACTCTACCGACAGGACGAGCACGAAATTATCCTTCTCTGCTACATTTTTTCCACCTGTTCAGAGTCTCAGAGCAGACTGACTTACTTGTGTTAGTCATCTCTGTACCGGATAAAACATACTGTCCTTTTCTTTCACCTTTTTCCCGGGGAAAGACGAAGTCTTGTGTTTTGTTTTTGTTTATTTTTTTTATTTGTCTTTTGAGATACCTGCATGTAACTCAGTTCTTTGTTTGATTATATATTTTCTATCGTTTATTATCATTTTATGTTGTGGAGATAATTTATTAAATTATTTATATTGTGGAGATAAGGTTCTCCGGTCCAGGTAGTACGATATTTTTTCGTTTATTTCCTTTTAAGGTATCACTCCGTTGAAATTCCTTTCGTAATTTTCCATGAGGAGGGGGTGACATCTTGTAACCGACCCGAATTCTGGGTCTCCACGTATAATATATTCTGCACAATAGATGTTTTCGTTCTCAATCAAACTAATATTTAAGAGATTATATCAAAATTCAGAAATTAAAACGAAACTTTCTGAAATTGATCAAAATGAAAAAATTGAACATTGATATTAATGTATCGATCAACTACACTCAATGTAATAGTAACCTTGAGTTAGTTCCGATGTTGTGGTGAGAGGGCGCATTAGCCTAGAAAGAGAAACAACACTTGGTCCTATCACCATGGTAACCAGAATTTTATGGCTAAATGAGTGCCACGTATCGATCGTCCATCGCCATCTATCGATTAATAACAACAGCATTTGATTATTTAAACGAGAAATATTTCTATTTTAATAAGTAAAATTTATTTATTCGGTTTGTATGTATAAAAAGTCATCGGAGTTTATAATTTCTTCATAAATTACAAGTTTTTGAAAGAAATAAACTGCGTGTTACATAACTAAACTAAAAAGGTGAAAATCATCCGCTTTTCATTAGTTATACATATGCACCAAAAAATATATTTTATATTGTAGCAAAAACTATTTAAAGCCAAACAATCAGTTACACGATTTAATCTTACTTCTTCGTTTAACTAGAAGTTAATCACATAACTGAAAGCTTGGAAGGGAATCTGACCAAAACATATAAAATTTTCTGGATAATTATGAAGTTCAAATTGAAAGTTATTATATGAGAAACAATTTTATATTAACATATTTTGTCACCCGAGGCCACATCAACTGGTGGGGCGACTTTAAAAAATGGCGCCTTCTCTCTTCTTCCCCAAGGTTGAGAAATATATTGAAAACTTCATTTCCTTTCTTCAAAGCATTGTTGCTTTGAAGAAAGGAAATGAAGTTTTGTAGTATTTTGTTAACTATTGTTAGTTAACAAAATACTACAAAAGAAAACATACATTTATAATAAATACAATAAAAACGAACTGTATTTAATGTAATAAATATTGAACTATGGATCAATTTTTCTTGCTTTCAGCCAGTTAATATAGTTACAAATATAATTTAATTTTTCAAAATCATTAATAATTGTTTATGAATTAATCAATTTCATTGGCTTTGGTTTCTCTCTTCCTTGATGAGTATTAATCCGTTAGAAAAATACACCATAATGTCTCTGTGAACCGACCATGGTTGAGACCCACTCTACAGCACCAAATTTTGTAAAGATAAATATAATTAAGCTTGTAGGTGAAATTGCCAATGCATTTTCGCCCTAGGCCAATACCTCACCGGCCTTCCCTACATCCAGCGCTGTGAAACACGTTAATACTTTTACAGCAGTTAACGTTTTTGGTAAATTAATGCTGTAACAATAAATACGCGTTTAATATTTTGCTTGATGGAATCATATTGTTAAAGTGGCAAACATTGAAAATTTTCAATGAATTTTATCACAGAATGGAAGACGCCGTGCAAACAGCGTGCCAAATCGAGAAATTCGAAAAGAAAGAAAAAACGAAATGAATAATTTAATTATTTAAGAGACATTTAACATTGTCCTTGAGAATGGAGGATGATTAATTACTTGTTTTTTGCTAAATGGCCATGAATCTCTTCCTGAATCATAAAGATTTATAGCATTAGTTTTAAATTAAATAATGTATTTTAAATATTTTTTTGGTGATTATGATAAAATACGATGAATTAACATGACTATGATACGGAAATCAAAACCCATTAATTATGATACAAAAATACAACGGGAAAATGTTACCCAATAGAGGAAAGTTTGATAATCAGTTAAGATTCATTAAAACAAGTTAAAATATTTATAATGATGCTTTGTGCTGGACGGATGCCGACAGACATTTGAACGAAAGGACATTCGGCCGAATGAACATATATATAGCTTTTATTAATTTTATATTTGTTTAATCCTTTTTTTATTTTTATTTATTATATGTCAGTTTTGTTACTTTTAATTCAATTTGCTTGATAAAACCAATGACATAGAGGCCCCATCCCATCTCCACCATAGATGATAGAGAATATACAGCGTCCTTTCGGGAGCGAAATATGATTTTGAGAGAACATTTTTGGCAAACGATAAAATTTAAATATTTTCTTCTGATTTCGATCATACCACGAGAATATATAATAAATTTGAGGTACTTATTATAAAATTCGAAGGGATGCCTACTCTGGTTTGGATTAGGTGGCAAACTGAAAAGAGGTTCCGGGTCTGGAACTCTTCACCAAATTATCCTAAAGAAATTAAGGTTAAGAATGGTGCCAGACTTGCCACTTGATAACTTCATTTGATGGTATTTGTAAGGGCCCCTTAAATTTATTATTTGTTCTCCTCACATTAGGTCACCGTACATTTTGTATCACGTGTGATGGAAATGGAAGAGGATATGTATAGATTTTTATATATATAACTGTACTAAAAATTTATATATTACAGAAGTGTTATTAATTCATTTTAGCAAATGAATCTTGTATGTAATTCCTTCAATTTTTTCTTGAGAAAATTAGAAATTGTTTTTAATCTCCTTATTGTTCTTTTTATTAAATATCAATATATATATGTAGATATATCTAATCAGTTCTTTAATTTTATATTCGATTAAACAGCATTTTATTTTTGATAGTTCATACGTTATAACGGTTGAACTATGTATTTTCTCAAACATTAGTTAAAATATAAAATATATTAACTAATGTTATATTTATTATAACGTTAAATTATAATATAAACGAAGGTGAATTTTTATAAAACTTCCAGGCAGAAAACTTCACCTTGGTTTAGTTCCGATGTTGTTGTTACATGGCACTTCAGCCTAGGGCAGTAGTATCACTACGTTGTTATGGCAACGATGTTCTTTAAAATCATTCGACCGACAGTTTCTGCCATCTATTGATGGTTATCAGTATCAATCCATTATTTTTACGGCGGTCAATTTTTATTAAATTTAAAATAAATTATTTGTTGTTGTTGTTAAATCATCAATTCTAAATCTGTTTTTATTACAATTAAGTATTTCTATATTTTTATTTAATTAAAATCAAAAAAAACTTTTACAATATCCTATAACGTTCCAATTGCTCGAGCCAAGCTATCTCATCAAGAATTTTGAGTGATGGTTTACAATATAAATTTATTTTAATACCAGAATCATTCTTTAAGAGAGTAAACCATTTATTTATTTACAATTTACATTATATTGTGCCGGATTAAAGATTCTTTAATTAGGGGAATTTTATTTGCATATACAAAAATAGTTCTGATGAGCGCTCTGCTTAAATCTTAATCATCAAGAGAAACAATGAAATACAAAAAGGAGGGTCCTTAAGTTCGGATTCTAACTGTACCATTCATTCAGTATTTTATGATGTATATGATGACATGGCAGACATTATTCTTGTATTAAATTTTGATTTTGTATATTGTTTGATACAAGAGCAATATATCCATATGCGCATACAGAATATATATTAAAATACAATACTTCATGTAAAAAAAAAAAATTAAAATTTTTATAAAATCTTAATTTTCTTCAAAATATTTAAAAAATTTATAATCAATTTTTCAATATTTTATAAATATTTTGACTTTTTTATTCCTAAAATAAAGAATCAGCTAAAATCTATGAATTTTTCATCTCTCATTATTTCGTTTTAAGTTTTCACAATACAGTAATTCAAACGTATCAAGTTGGAATCATTATTACGTCAGTGATGATGAACAATGTTTTCTTACGTAGACTCTTCTAAATTATCACTATATGAGAAATTCACTGAGATCGTTTATGTGGAGTCATCTATTGACAAAAATAAATTAAAGTATTAATAATCAAATAAATATCTTTCGATATTTGATGCGTTTAATTAATTGGTCAAACGTAAATTTGATGGTATTCAATGGAAGTAATCAAACAGAATCTGCGGTTATGCGTTGAGTGCAATCAGTTTTACTAACTCTGGATATATTTTGTTTTTCCTGGCTATAAATTATAACAAATGCTTAATAATATAATTCTGCTAAATTTTTGGCAAGTTAGTCATTTTTTGAAAAATTTTGCATCTGATGACTGTTTCTTACAGATAAGAGTTGGCAATAAAATATTGATGTTTTATGAAGTTCCAATATTCAATTTTGGTTTGGTTTTTGTCTCATTCTCTTGGTAAACTAAAAAATTGAACATATATATATATATAGCAGAATTCCGAATAGAAATGGTTGGCCAGATAGCATTATAACTGCAGTTTAAGAAAGAAATAGGAATTTCGCAGAACATCTCAAGAGTAGTCAGAATAGCTGCCTGAAGGTGTTTTATATTTTTACCCTGAAATATCCTGGTTTTAATTTCTGGACCAGTATCTCTGGAAATTTTTCAGCCAGGATCTGGCTCTGGTAGGTCTCTTTCTTTATCATTTGGTAAGAATCTAATATGTGTTGCCTACCCGTGATGGGTTCCTAAGTGGCCATGGCCTCATATCCTAGACTGATCCAGGACGCAAAATCTACTCAATGTTTTTCCTCGTCTTGAGCTATCTCCACATAGTATCTTATAGAAGTTACCTGTATAATTTTCGTAACTCTTTCTTCAGTTAAGTATAAATGGATAAATAATAGAGCTAAGTAAATACAGAAAAAGCAACCATGATATAAAGAAAGTAGTAATAAAAAAGCTGTGAAAATTAAAATAAATGTGATAAAATTGATTAAAGACTTTCAGAGAAAATCAGCAGTGAAGTATTCGATGAAATAAATTTATCGTTATTTTAGAGCAATGTACGGTATCAGTAGTTTCAGTTCCATAAATTATTTAACGGTTATTTAACCACGCAATAATTATCGAGTTTTTGATAATTTTCGAACTTCAAAAATGAAAAAAATCGAACAATGAGAAAGATCACCCGATAGATACACCCATATTTATTAACATATTACATATAAAAAGCGAACAACATTAAAACATGATTTCGTTGAATCAAGTCGGATAATAAATAGAAAGTATTAATAAAACTTTTATCAATGGTCAGCATTAATCGTGGATGACATAATATTGTCATATTTTATTAAAAAAAGTTTTAAATGGACTTACTGTACGGTCTTTCATGGGTTATATATAAAACAAATAATTATGCTACTCAGATTGGGATATTAAAAATTGTTGTTAATGGGCAAACAACGGCATGTCTATAATGAAAAGTTAAATTTTTTCTTCAGCCAGAATTTAAAAAATTAAAAATGTAAGTAAATATTTTACGAATACAATAATAAATTTTTCATGTATTAGTGAGTTATATATATTAAATATTGTGAAAAATTTTCATATAGTAATATATAACATATAAATAATATATTATTATTAGTATTATATTTATGTATATTATATAAAAATTATTAAATATTTATACATATATAAATTTTTAATTTTGAGAAGTGGTATCCCGTTAAGCTGAGTAAGTGAAGTTTTCGAAATTAATACCACAAGTATAAATAGTTTTCCAAAAACTTCCAATATCTGAGATATTAACTTCTTCAAATAACTTACCAACAGAGACAGCGCAAAATTTATAAACTGATGAATTAACGTAGGGATTCTATATAGTGTATACTGTATTATCTCATAACTGCATAACACAACCAGTTATTTAAAAACATTGTTTGATATTTTTCAGGATAGATGGCAGTAGTTCCCACCATAGTGTTTACTGTTAAGAGAAATTCGACTTGGCATAAATCAGCCTTTCACAACCTGATCCAAAGAACATTGCAAGAGGTCCACCAGAAAAAATTACATTTCGGAGACTATAATATCAGTTAAAGCATAATATCAGCAAAATATCAGTAATTTTCTCACGAACCAGCAAATAGCATCATCTGGTTCGTGAAAAAATATTATAGATAAAATAAACTAATGTCATAGAAAATTCAATAATATGGAGTTAAAAAAATACACGCATTTTCTGGAACCCTCTCTAGTTGACGCAAAAAATAGAAATTTTTTTTACGTCAACTAGAGAAGAATTTTTTTGAGTTTTTTTCCAAATTTTTCATTACAAGTAAAAATATGTTTCAGTTTTATCAATTAAAATTTACAATAATATGTAATTTACATTTTTTATATTATACTAGAATTGTTTAACTATTAGCTTTTATCAATCTACAAATAAAAAATGCAGTTAGGACCCCCGAGTCCTAAATAAAGTTATGTGGAATCCCATATGCATATATGGGATTCCACATAACTTTATTTAGGACTCGGGGGTCCACTAGCAAGAAAAGTTTGGGAATTCTAGGTATTAACATTTACAGACGAAAAATTCGATACGGTGGAAAATTTTTTTATCTTCCGATTTTAACATATTTAAAATAATTTTTTTGATGTACACAATATATTGTTCAGTAATAAGCACCTATTTTAGAAAATAATGTAAGAGTTCAATGAATGAATTTTTATTATTATATTACCACGGTGGCCAAACTGCGACTGGCCAGCTACATCCGGCTCTTTGGTATCTTCAATGTGGCTCCGTTTTATGAAAATAAATAGTTAATATGGAATAAAAACATCTTTTATTTTAAAAATTAATATATCTGTAATTTATTAATTTATGGTCAAAAGTAGTATGCATCTATATAAAATAAATGCATGTAAAATATATAGTAAACAATTTTGATACCATTGTTACGATTAACCAAAAAAACTGATGCGGCTATCAAGTATTGGAGATTCTCCTATATGACTGGTAGTGACATGAATTGGCCATACCTGGTCTATAGTAAACAAAATCGACTCTTCAAACTATCTCACATAATATTCTTCCTTATTCAGTAAGTTATCAATTATAAACGTGACCCTTAAGAGCCAAAACCGTCAAATATGATCCTTCGAAAACAGTAAGCTTGAGATCACTCGTTAACTCTGTTTTAAAATGATTTTGAGATTAAAATAATATTGTATGGTACAGTTCAGTTCAACGAGGTTTTCACCTCGAAGGAGTATGGTCGGCTGTCGGGCAATAATCGATTCGAGACCGATTAATCATTACAACACTGTTCAACGCTATTTGCTTATCGGGCGATTCCGATGGGCAGTATGCAAATAAAAATCGAGTACTGCCGTTTGTAATGTAATAAAGTGATTCGAAATGAAGCTTACGATTTATTATTATTATATACATCCATATTATTATTTATATAAAGAAACATCACTGATGTCTTACGAAAAGTTTGTGACTAATTAAACCATAAGCAAATAGTTGCTGTGAAGAGTAGCAATAGCTGAAAGAAAACGCATTGTTTGAAGTTTGCTATTAGTTGTTTAAAACATGCCTAAACCAGTTCCTAATAACATCTGGTTGATAATAATAAAAAACAGAGAAGAAGGGGAAAAAAACTATGAAAGAAATTGCGAGCATATTCGGCATTACTGCAAGAACAGTATTAAACATCCTAGTACATGCTAGAGAAAGAGGAACAGTTTCATCAATGAAGGCAAAAGGTCGCGCTCGAATTATTACCGTAGATGAAGATTCCGAAATACAGAGAATTAGCGAAAGAGAGTCTTTTAAGAGTGCCAGTAAAATAATGGATAGCTGTTTGAATGCATAATGTGATTGTTTATGATTTACAGCTTTTTCAAATTAACCAAGCTTATCACGATATGACTGAAAGTTTGCTGAATTTACAAGTTTGAAACTCGAAACTTAATTTAACATTTAAAATGTTAAAATTATCTTTATAACAACAATTAATTCTTAGTAACATGCCACAATACACGATAATAAATATACCATATATATATACCCACCATATTTTAAATAGTCCATAATAAATAAAAATAAGTCAATAAAATGACTTTTAAGGCTGTTTCACAATTAGCGGTTGCGACGCGGGATGGGATGCGGAAGCGGCCACTCCTGCGGTTAACTCCGCTAGCATATGCGTGGAGAAATAGATTTCCGTTGCCATTTCACAATAAGCGTTCCCGCAT
>WUQG02022915.1:0-11348 GCA_011317285.2 Androctonus mauritanicus | reverse complement strand
GATCTAACGTTTTCCTCAATCTAACGTTTTTTTTTCGCCGTCCCCTTGGAAAACGTTAGATCGAAGTTTTACTGTACTTATTTAACGGATTTTTATAAAACAGACAGAGATATCCTACCATAAAGATGATTTCGCCACCGAATTTTTTAACTTATAGTTTCAATCGTTTAAAAATAGTGAACATTCCAACTTCAGAGATTCCGTTTTAATATATTTTGAACCAATTGATATATTTTATGAAATTTAGCTGGAAGATTATGCTATTTAAATTGATTTTGATAACATTCGTTAAATTTATTTTGTAGTTTCAATTATTTAAAAGTGGCAAATTCTCCGACATATAAGTACAACATAGAATTCGATCATAAAATTTTTCTCCAGATGCCATAACTTCTAAACTGAATCTGTCAATCTAAATTAAATTCTAAATTTTTTGTTATCAATATTTGAGAATCATTTTCTTACAAACAGTGAATAAACAAAGATGTTTTCCTGATAATATAGAGACTATCTATCAGAAGACATTTCCAGCAATTTCGTTTATTGGCAATTAAATATGCCTGATTCAGATAGTGAAGAACAAATATATTTCGCTCTGAATATTTATTTTAATCGATTCTAATTTCATTAAATTTATAATACCGGTAAAAATAAAGCAAAATTGTTAGCTTATCAAAGTTTTGGATTTATGATAAAATCATGAAATGCTTCAACCGAAAGAACAGTATTCATTAGATACTAAGGATCAAATTCCAAGGGGAGGTGAATGGGGCGGACCGCCCTGGGGCTCTCTGATCATGAGGAGCCTCCAAAGAACCTTAAGTTTTAAGTAGGCTATATGTACCTATATGTAGGAATATAAAAAAGAGACTTTGTATTCTGGGAGGATGATACGTATAAATGTGCCGTGTTTATGTTTAAAAGTTTATGTTAGAAGCGCTGATGCTATAATTTTATAAGATATGAGCAGTTTTTCCACCTTCTAGCCATGTGCCCCTCCTCATGCGGCAGCCCCGTGGTAGATACGGCTCTATGTGCAGAAAGTGAGTGGGTAAGCGTGTGTCAAAATACTGTTACAAACTAAACAAATTTAATAAATTTTTCCCTAGATTTAAGGAAAAGCTGCATAATTTGGCAACATCGCCTTCCATCCAATTAGGGAGGCCAGGGAGACTTCCGTCCAGGGTTTGGATAGCTGTAGGTCCGCCACTGGCTAAAATGGACTTTTATGATTAAGCTTAAAGCATATTCCATGTTTATATTGCTACAGATTTTGTTGCCATTATTGTTTTTAATTTCTGGTGTTTAAGTAATATTGAATATAGAGTTCGTCGAACTAGGCTGGTAAAAAAACTTTCACGCTTTCGTATAGAACTGTGCAAGATTTTGACCAGAGTATATATTGGTAATTGAACGCTTTTGAAAAATTTAGCAATCATTTTAAATTTCTGAAGTATGTTTCCTTGGCTTATAGCTTATTTCATTAATTTATATTAATAATAAAAATTTACTGAGTAAATTGTGACGAACTCTTAAACGATCAAATTTTAAGAGTTCGTCACAATTTATTTAATTATAATTGTAGCCGAGGAAATACATTTCAATTGTTTAATCATAAAAATATGTTTTGGCTAAACTTTCAAAAATCTTCAGGATCAAAATAAATTCCATAAATTAAACGATTTTAAGGTATATAAAAGGTATAAAAGGTATGTTAAGGTATATCATCTAAAAATTTCCAAGAACAAAAACTCTCTTGCACACTCTCTTGAAAATATAAATACTCTTCTATTCTCCCATTTTTCAACTATGATTTTTTTAAAAATTCATACTCACGTTTTTATACGCCAATAAAGCATTTTTCATTCTAGTTTAAAAATGATAGGGTTTAAAATGTGCTCCCTAATAAAAATTTTTAACTATTTTTTAAACAAAAATATAACAGAATGATCTGGATATTAAAGTAGGATTTTAGGTTGGTATGCAATTAGTTTACTTAGACATATATACAATATTGTACTGTATATTGTTTTGTTTACTGTTTTCGAGATAGCCATATAGCTTAAAACAATATATTAATTCTTAAATTTCAAATCTTGTCAAAGAAATATATTTCAACAGTATACAGATCAAACATTTAAAGAAGGAAAGAAAAACGCACAATTTGGCAATTGTAAGATTGTCAAATTGTGCATTTTCTTTCCTTCTTGAAAATCGAGAAAAAAAGATGAAAATTTAATCTTCGAAAGCCTGAAAACAATATTTAAGATGATGTTAACAATTAGCATTTGCATTTAAGGTTTTCTAAAGTTATATTATGGAATTATTGTCAAATAACTTAGACATTTTAGCCATGCAAAACAGCATTTTTTGCATGACTAAAATAGATGAGAATAACAACTTTTTAACTGGTCGAAACTTTATAGAGAGAAAAAAACTGACTAAATCGATATATTTAAAGTAAATATATCGATTGTTATTCTATCAATAATAATATTCGAGAGTTAATTTTATTTAAGAATTTTAGTTGTTTCACTAAATTTTAATTTTATATTTTTATAAAAAATATATCTAATTTATTCATCACGCTAGCGTTTATGAATGAATAAATTATTTTTATAATTATAAAATTTATCAAATAACTAAAAATAATTCAGTTATTTATTTATTTATAGAACTATATTAAATGTTAAAGTATATTAAGCAAGTAAGTCTATTGTAAAAGAATTCGTTTTAAGTAAATTTAGAAAATATTATTTTTGGAAAAATTGTACTCATAACAAAAATGTGTTGAATGAAAAGATAACTAAACTATTTCTATATCATAAAAACTAAATATTTTTAATATTTCTGAGGACAAAGTATTATTGACGAAAATCAAATATTTCGTTCATCAATGTTAAAGGAAACATGTTTAATAGAATTAATTAATTATGAAAGTGATGAAAATTAAGATCTTATGCTAATCATAAATGGACTGAACTTCAAGGAAAATAAAACAATAGTGGGAATTATTCAGTGATTCATTTATAAAACCTAGTTTTGCATCAAAGTATTAGGAAATGTATGTAAATTTAAGTCGATATATTGAACTACTCTGACATATTCTAAAAATAACAATAATAAAAATAAAAGTTTTAGTCTAGCAAACTAGAGAAACAGAATGATACTCACTTATTACTCTTCTACCGGTTTGTTTTCTAAGTTGCTTCCAGCAAACGGTACGACCTATATAAGTTAACTAGCCCACTTTTTTATCTCTATACTGGCGTCTCACTTTCATCATTTTGTTCTTGACCGCAAGATTTATACTTACAGACGAACTTACTTAAGAGGCCAAACTGTGGGGAATCTCTAATTTAAAGTTTAAGATAAATATCTAATTCTCGTCAACTTGAGATTTAATTAAAACTTAAAATTGTTGTTATTATTTTTAGAACAATTTACTAAATGGTCCAATGATTATAGTTTATATAGGTTAGTACAAACTGGCTATTCTACCTGTAATAACGACAAAAGGAATTTCTTTTTAGCGATTTTTAAGGCGTGAATAATTAAAATATTTTAAAAATGTTAAAATAACGATGTACTCGAATTCAAAAATAACTATAAATAGTTAAAATAAAAAAAATAACAATAATAATAATAATAATAATAATAAATTTTTCATTGAAAGTTTAAAAAAGTTAAATATTTTATTCTTTATTTTGTTAATAATTTATAAAATATTTTATAATTAAATTATTGTTTGCTTCCATTAATAAAAATTCATTCATTAAAATTAATGGAATATCTTTTAAGTTTTATATATTTTCAGTTATATTTTAGAACGTACACGAAAGAATATCGAAAAATTTTTTATATTTAACTTTAAAATCTTAATTTCTCTTATTTAACGTAAAATTTCAGTAAAATTATCTTCTCTCCATTAAAGGAATTATTGATAAAATTATAAGCAATAAATTTTATTAAGGCATTTTTCTTTTAATATTTTATAAAGATTAATATTGATAAGAATATGAATAATAATTATGACGATAATCTTCAGAAAACTGTTTTTAAATTTTGATATATTAAAACATTTATTTATTTTTATTTAATATCCATAAACCTGTATATGGAAAGATCACTCTAAAATATTTGTTGGTGATCAAACAATATAATCAAACAATAAAAACATCTAAAAATAAAAGTTATGTGTGAAATAAAAAAGATCTTAGGTGTGATTTGAGGCTATTAAATGAATTAGAAACTCTCATAAAAATGAGGATGCAGTTTTAATTGTTCTGTATCTAGTTATTTGTATTCGTTATTTCTGCTCTTCTATTGTTTAATGTTATAGTTAATAAAATCAGCTTTATATGCTCCAGTTATATATTTATTAATGTAAATCATATCCTGATGAAAACAGATTTGATCAACTGAGGGCAGCTTTGATGTACAGTACATGTGTTGGTAATCTTGTTCGGCCGGTCTTTCATCAAAAAATATTCGAAAAATGTTTCTAAAATATTAATTTTCAAATATTATATAGAGCCTATATATATTACTTATTTTATTAAAATTATAAAATATATGTTAAATAATGATTTTAACCCGAGTTTTACTAATTATCATAAAATTGCAATTATTATTTTGTGAATCTTTATACGACAATGATCTTCATTAGATCGTATTTTCCCCAATAAGCAAATTAAATAAAATTTTTGTATATACACAATATTCTGTTCCCTATTTTCTTCATAAACATAAGGAAAAAATGAAGTTGTCCTCTTTAGATCTGACATCGTTGCTAGCCATGTATAAAAAAAAAAAAAAAAGAGGACGATAGAAAGAAACATATGTTCTTGGTTTTGTTTTCATTTTGTATTTTGTTTATAACTTAATAATATAAAATTATCATTTATTTACGGGTAACTAAAATAATGCAATTGTTAGCATATATTTTTGCTAACATAAAAATAATAAATTTTTATAAAAAATATTTAGAGATATGCATTATTTTCTACTTTTATATTTCTTAACTATTGCATTATAAAATCTGATAAAAATTGAATTTGGTTAATATATAAAAAAAATCAAAATTATTAAGATAAATAACGAATTAAAATTATCAATTTTCACTAATTTAATAATTATGATTTATAAATAATACTTCACTTATAATTAAAACTTAATCGTTATAACTCAGTTATTTTAACTTAAAAAGTAAAGGTTTTACTCTTCAGTTTGTTGTTTATAAATATAAGATATTATAGGACATACTCATCAAATGTCCTATAAACTTTTCACCGATGAGGAAAAAAAAAACCTCAAAACTAGTTTTGTGGAATATTTGTGAACTCATTTATGAAGGCGTAGCAGGAAGTCGTTAGTTTGCAAATCTTATTTGATGTCATGTTTATTTTTTTTTATAAACCGGTAGATGTGATTATATCTTAATCTTTTCGATTAATAACCTGTTCTAATTATCAAATTTATTGAAACAGTTTATTAATCGAAAATAATCATTTATTATTTTATTCTCAATTTTTATAAAAATTAAATCATATTAGATTGTATTTCAGATGATTTTCGTGGCTTATCGTCAAGATTTCTCTGTGGACTTGGGCATCAAAATTTAAAGAAAACTAAAGATTTTTTTTAATTTTTGATTTAGAGTTTCATTCATTATAAAAATTATTTATAATGAATAACACTATATAAATTTATATATAATTAGTCTTTATTAGTTCAAACGACATTATAAATATAAATTAAGAAAAATATTTTATGTTTAAAATTACTGATAACAACATTAAATAAAATTTTAAATAGTTTTATTTTATGAATGAAGAATCAATTTTTAACAATAAACGTTTTTTCCGCTATAAAAATTGATTGAAAATGAAAGCATTCAGAAACCTTCAACAAAAAAAAAGAGGAACCGCTATCGATGTGATGCATGGCTGATCTTTGTTATTATTATGTTTATACAATGACTTTGCTAAACATGGTTTTAAAGATAAAAATAAAATTTGTAACATTTATTATACTTTATAAAAGTAGTCAAAAGTGCCAAATTCGATTCCAAAATTTCAATTATGGATGGTTTTTTTCGAGAGCTTATTGCGAACTATCATTTAGTCTATTTATAAAAAAAGTAACTGATACTTTTATAAAAAAAAAAAAAAAAAAAAAAAAAGCTTCTGAATGGAACTGCACCCCAAATAAAAGCAAAATAATAAAAAAATTCAAAATCATGAATGCTAACAGTAAGAGCAATATATTATTTTTTCAAAATTCTATAAATAATAAAATTAAACTTACTTTATTAATATTGTTCAATACATAAATATAAGTAAGATTGTCCAGAAAAATAAGAATCTTGACTTAACGATCATATATCAAAAGCTTATAATTTTTAAATGCAACTTTTACGATTTATTAAGTTATAAAATAAGAAATAAATCGCTATGGGCAGTTTTGATACCATTTATCTTTACAACTTTGTAATTTTTGCATAAAAAAACGTTAAAAAGAAACTCAAAAAAATATGCAACATTTAATTTTCAGTGTGCATTTTTACTGGGAAGTGATTTTGGTGATTAATCTTTATCTTGGCATCAACCTAGTTTTCTATTATTTTGAGTTTTCAATTTTGTTAGAGTAAATTAAAATGATCATAAGATAGATTAAAACATAAATCACGTTACAAAAAGCATTATTATTATAAATATTTATAATCATCTAATTATTTTATTTTCATAAAGACATTTAATCCATACGATTTGATACAGCGCAAATCAGTCATCAGTATTTCAGTATTATATTATTAATGCTAATTTAATGTCTTATTTAAACATAAGATTAATTAATGGTTAAATGAATATAAAGAATGGGAATCGCTTGTTCTTACACTGCACTCGTGCTCTCGAAGTGGACTTACAAAGACATCATAACAATATCATAACAATATAGGTTTAGACAGCGATTAAAGTGAATAATGACTGTAGTTCCGACATTTCTACATTATCCTAAGCAATGAGATGTGGTAGCAGTGGAGAGACACTACGATGCAGTGCTTCTCTACTGCTACCGCATATTCTTAAATACCTTTTTATTTTATTTTATTTTGTTTAATTTTCTTGTTGCTATTATTTATTCACCTGGACGAAAATAATTCCAACAAAAAAAGATTATGACTGTTTTAGGAAGGTCACAGAATTTATAAGCTTCAACTGTATCTGGATCTAAGGGAACAGCAAGTAACCGTCAACAGATTATCGACACGAAAATTCTATTTTTAATTCCTATATATTTGTAATGTATTTTATATCCAACCATGATAAAAATGTGACTTTCTACGTTCCTTCCTATCTCACTTCACTATCTTATCCGCTTCTATAGGTTTTCTTACCTATAACTGTGTCATTTCAATTCAATTCATTTCAATTTCACCTTCATTTCAATTTTTCTTCTTCTAATATCTTTTCTTGAGCTATACCTTTGAATTCAGCCTACTATCTCCCCCAACTGCCTCCCCTAATGTGAATCTCTTGGATTGAGAGTGAAACCGCATGCTAAATAAAAACTGAAGAATTATTATAGCGTGTTATCATGAATTTTTTAAGGAAAGCATATACTGTAAAATTTTAATTCGGTGAGGCATTTCTCGCTTGTTATTCAGCACATAATATAATAATATTTTATGTAAATTACTATATTTCCATATATATATATTGATTTTGGAATAAAATATTTGAAAACTCGGTTCTTTCTTAATAGAAACAAATATATATTTATTTATTAATATTTATTAAAAAACTTAAGATATAAGAAAGAACATAAAAATACTTAGTTTATTAAAAATATATCATTTAATTTAATTTGAACTGATACTTAATAATTAGAAATATTAAAATTCTAATTCTTTTTCCAGTTTTATATTTTAAGAAATAATTTTCATTAGATCTATATCGCGTTTATTTAATCACAATTTTATTTATGAAGCCAATTAACAAACTTTCGTATTTCGACTTAGCACGTGTTCTTTTTTTAATTAAGAGATTTGGCATAACATCGTAAAATTATTGATGAAATGATAGAATTTTTAAATGAAATTCTACTATCAAATAAAGAAGGTTTTCATTTAAAGAATCCGAGATAAAATCTCGGCCATACTTTTTTTTTTTTTTTTATCAAGAGATTGGAATCGAGCTCTTGGTCTCTTTCTTCCATTGCATTGATTAATCTTATAGTCTAGCCAGCATTTGATGGCTTCCTGGTTAACCAGTCGATTCTTATCCTTCAGCAGATTCAGCAATGTGTATTATTTAATATATGTGACTTCAGTACAAATATTGAATAATAGATTGTTCGAATTTTATTCGTATAAACTATTATTATGGTGTCATCATTTCCTCATTTTGAAAAATCTATTATTTAACAGCTGAAGCATATCATTTTACAAACAAGTTAAACAGGTTTATCGGATATCTCTGTTGTACCTTATCGGAAATGAAAAGTTGCGGTTTTAGAGCGATTAACATATAAAAATTTCGTTTCACTTTAAGAGTTTACATTCTGCCTTCCGTATTTTTCATAATTATATAATGAAATTAAAAATTTATCAACATGCATTCTTTCCTGTTTATTAATAGCTATAGAACCTGTTAAATTATTTCAGTTTTATTTCCGTTAGCAATGGAAAAAAAAAGTATAGAAAAATTATTTTAATCTTTAAAGGAAATCAAATAAGTCTAATAAAGTTAAATTAGTTGCATTAGACTTTTAACCGTATTAAACAACATTTATTAGCAAAATATTGAATTAATTTTAATTAGTAAGCTGTAGTTCATTTAAAATTTTTATCATTTCATCAATAATTTTACCACATTATATCAATTCTCTTAATTAAAAAAAAAAAAAACATGTTAAGTCGAAATACGAAATTTGTTAATTGGTTTCATAAATAAAATTGTGATTTAATTAATAAATGTGATATAGATCCAATAAAAATTATTCCTTAAAACATAAAACTGAAGAGGAATAAGAATAAACTGAATAAGAAGTTTAAAAAGTGATTTTGCAAAACTCAAAATGGTTGAAAAGTAAATTTTTTTTTGAGATTAATAACTTATACGATTCGTAAATAAGAATAATGGAATATTTTAATGAATACATTTTTCGTAAATAATATTAATTTATGAACTGTATAACTGAAACTTATCGAATATAGTAGAATAAAGATAATGTTATTTCTATTATTTTGGAACCAAATGCTTAATTTCAAAAAAATATTTACTTAAAATGCTTATAACGATTCAAATCAATTAATTTATTGCAAATTAAATGCTAGTTAAACCTACTGTAATCTATCTATGGGTATTTTTATTTTGATAATTATGTAATGTAGGACATAAAGATAATTATGAACTTACAATACCTCTACAACTCATTTTTGTTTCATAAATTAATTTTCTTTTATAAAAAACGGTTCTGCTCTATAAATTATTGTCATAACTCTGCTAATCTATAACTCATAATTACAATCAATTCAAATTTTCAGCATCAAAATTTTCCTAGAAATCAATCATTATTGTTTACAAATAATTCCTGGTGAACTACCTAAAAAAATACGCATTTTAAGGATCATTTTATAAGTATAATATAAAAACAAATGGTTCTAAAAATAACTAAGGGCCTATACTTTTCGAAAATATTATTTATCTTGAAATGATTAAAGATATGAGATTAAAACATAGTCTTCAAAACTATCTTCAATGCCTTAATCAATATGTTGAATATCAAAAAAAAAATCTATTAAATATAATAATTTTCTTGTAATAACTATTCCTTATAATAATACTGTAAACTATAATAATAATTCTGTAATAATGAAAATTTTTTATAATAATTATGGATAGTTATTACAGAAGCAATCTCAGAGAATTGAATATCTGCCATTTATAAATAGAAGAATATTCAGAATTAATTAATATTACTACTTATTGACTTTTATGATCTGATCATTTACTGTATTTTATAAAAATCAAATCAAATAAGAAGAAATCTTTGATATTTGAATCCATCATTTTTAAATGATCGAAGCTAAAGAATTAAATGAAAAAACGTTAATATTACTTTTAATGGCAAAATATTATTAACGAAAACTTTAAAAATTGCATTAATTAGTTGAAAATTTAATGGAATTTTAAAATTAAAATACCTAGGCATTGAATCATCTTATTAGCTTTATTTTCCGAATGCTTAATGTAAGGTAACTCGGGGGAAGACAAGAGTTGGGGAAGATGAGAGTTTTGTGATATTTTTGTGGATTTTTTGTTGAGTGTATGGCGTATTATTATGACAAGAAGGGATCAAAATGTGACAGGATTGAATGCATTAAATGCAAGAAATGGTTGTATGAAATTTGTTTTAAAGACAATTCCACTTGCAAAATATGCTAGGGAATAGTTTCCATTCTCTTTTCTATTGCAAAGTCATATTCTATAAGTGTCATATACACATAAAATATTCTTTTAAATGTGTTTTTCTCTGCTCTTGTAAACCTCATGTGTTGTGCTATCTTCTTTCATGGTAACTGACATCCTCCCCAAATGGTGGGGAAAGATGTGTTTTGTTTCATTTAATTTAATTGCCCTTTTTATCTTTACACGTTCAAAAAAATCATTTTTTATTTTCCCAGTTAATAGCTAAATAAGCAAGATATATATTGATATAATTTACAATTTTTTTTCCATTCCACATGTTCATGATAAATAAAGTTATTGTTAACTGTTCCATCTTTCCCTGGAATTACCTTATTTCACTTGTTAAACTATCACTACTATTGATATAAAAGTATTTTAATTAAAATTTATAATAAGTTATATAAATATCAAGAAAAAGCATCTTCACAAGATAAAAGTATTGTATAATACTGATAATATTTACACTAATATACCGTAACTGAAAATGACCGACCGATAAGCGGTTAACGTTATTAGCATTTTAATAAATTCCTTTTATCTGTGAAATAGTTTATTCTTGTTACTGTATTTACTTCTGTTACACGGAATAAATATAAAAATCGTTAATTCCCACAAAAGGGCCATCCCAGGTCTATCCAATATAGGACAAAACAATGATGATAATGATCGGATATGTAGGATATGTGGAAAATTATTTTCTACAGATAAAAAAAGTAAGAATGGCAAAAAATGGGTTCAATGCTTCTTCTGTCTCACACTTTACCATGAATTTTGCCAAAGTGAGTCTTCTTTCTTCTTCTTTTGTATGGTAAGCTTGGTGGCTAAATTTTGATTGCCCCTTTCCACTCAAATAGAGTACTAAGGGAGCTGTAC
>WUQG02022904.1:0-11349 GCA_011317285.2 Androctonus mauritanicus | reverse complement strand
AGACACACACACACACACTGACACACACACACACAGACACACACACACACACACACACACACACACACACACACACACACACACGTGTGTGTGTGTGTGTCAGTCAGTCATAATGGTTGAGACAAATCACAAATTTCTTAATCAGAATAATGAAAATGTTCTTGTAACCATATGCCCAAAAATGCCATATTTATGAGAAATATACACATTATATAATAATGTTTTTCAAAGATTATAAAAGAAAAGTGTGTAATCAATGAAATAAATTTAAAAAAAAAAACAAAATTGATATAGTCCAAGATGGAAAAACTTAAGGAAACTACATTGTCAATTTTATTTTTTTTAAATTCATTTCATTAGTTAAACACATTTCATTAATGATCCTTGAAAAAATACTATTAAAAAATGCTCATATATTTCCTAAATGTGGCATTTTTTGGCCTATGATTATGAGAATTTTTTCATTATTTTTATGTAAGAAATTTATAGTTTGATTTTGTCCTACTATTATGAGTCACTCTGTGTATATAATGTACTGTTTATGTTATATTATCCCTAGAAAATTTTCTATATGAATCCTCAGTTTGTGTACATAGAAATCCTAGATACTAACAGATCGAAATATCTGTGCACTGAAAAGTAAAATGATATTTTCTTTTCTAGTGCATAGATATAGTCAGAATATTTATGATATGAAAAATGTTATAAATATATAAACATTTTTGACTAAGTAAATTTCAAAATTGTCAGTATAGAAATATTTTTTTATTTTGGAAATAAATTCTTTATATTGTCTTTAGATATTGATAAAACTCTAAAAATAATTCTCAATAATCTAAAATAAATTTTGAAAAATACTGTTTAATGTACTCATGAATCTTAGATTAACTGATAAATAAATCATAAACAAATAATTTATTAACTAAAACTTTAATTTTTTTGTTTAAATAATTTTATTCTTCTTTAGAGAAAAAAAATTTAGATATTTTTAATTGCTAAAATGAAATCTAGTATAATTTAAAATTAATAATAATGAATATAATTTAAAGAATGAATCAATTTAATACATCAAGCTATCTATATTCAAAAATTATTATTTTTTTATTTTATTTTAAATTTTTAGATATTCAAATTTTTCTTTCAGATATCAACCTAAAAATTATTTTCATGTCAAATTTGAAGTTTATAAATTTAGTAGTTATATAGTTGGAAATATATATAGTTGGATAGTTGGAATAAATATATAATAAATATAATATAATATAATATAATATAATAATATAATATATAATTATATTATATATTATATAATAAATATAATATAATATAATAATAAATATATAGTTGGAATATTTATTACTTACTCCCTCATTATGCAAGTAACTATATATAAGATATCCATGTTTCTAGAGATCAGATTTTTCTTTTCAACTACTGTATTACAAAAAATTGCATTTTTTTAAGATATGAACTAAAATTCATATCTTATTGCTTTTTTAAATCTATGATGAAAAATTTTTTCTGCATGCTGATGCAACATATGTCAGAACTTTGAAATTTTTAAAATGGAAAAGTATTATTTTTCAGAATATACTCTTTTTATAATTGGCATTTTTTTGCTAAAATTAATGTTTTTAGGGATATTCAGGAGTAAAATCAATAATTTTGAATAAATAACTTATAAATAATACACAACAGTTCTATAGACCACACATTATTCTTGAAAGAGATGAAAAAGTGCAGTACATACTATAAATTTATATTTCTATAACTATATTTAATTTGTTATTTTCTTGTATACTTTTAAATTTTTGTATCTGAAATAAATTAAATATGCAATTTTACTGATAATATTATTTCTTTGTATTCTGTAATCTTCTTTATAAAATATAAGAAGTTCTTTTTAAGAGTTAATTCATTCCTAAAAGGAATGAATTAGCTCATAAAGTAAGAACTCATAAATTCCATTCTCAGCAATGAAATCTGATCATAACAAAATTAAATGAAGATCAACAAAATCAATACTATATGATTAAACAATAATTTATCTAAATATATGGAGATAAAAAAAATAAAATCAAGCAAATTATAATAAAATTATTATTATTTGTCATACTAATTTTAATAAATTTTTATTTTTTTCTATCATTGACAAATGATTAGATGAGCCAAATAATATTAATCATTACTTTCACTATTTTGTGTATGATTTAAGGAATAATGATCAGCTCTTAATTTAAATGAAAAACATATCATTTATTATTACCAAAGAACTTTCAGCTTAATGAAGCCATCTTCAGTAGATTTTTGATAACAAGAATAGAGTAGATCATTAGAATACATCTTTTTTTAGCATAGAATCTAGTATATTCTAATGCTCTATTCTATTCTTGTTATCAAAAAACTGCTGAAGATGACTTCATTAAGCCAAAGTTCTTTGGTATAATAAATGATATGTTTTTCACTTAATTAAAAGCTATCATTATTCCTTAAATCATAGATTAGATAAGCTTTTTTATAATGAATAATGTATACTTGTTCCAGAATGATGTGGACAAACTTATAGGGGAGGTAGAAGGGCTCAAAAAAAGCCATTTTTGTCTAGTCAAAAGGGTGTGTAAAGTGCTTTGTTTCCAAGTTATAAGATGTGAAAGGGGCATCCAAAATTGTACTTTTTTTTGTTATTTAAAAAAATGTTTTTTTTTTCATTTTTTATGATATTTGGCACAGGGAATTAATTAGTTGAAAGATTGCAATAACTTGGAATATGGATTATTGTGATAGTGACTGTGGGGGTGGAGATATGAAGGTTCAGGGAGAATTTTATCTCAATAAAAGATAGTCACTTTGCAATTTCCAAAAATGTGAGACCATATTCATCAAGAGCATTAAAAATTACACATAAAAAGTTCTTCACATGCACCTCAATAGGATGCACCATTTCCAAGATAATCAACTAAATGTGTTTCAGAATTGCTTTAGCTGCTATTTCTCTACATAAATAGTTGTCTTACAGAGAAGCTGACATGTGACAATGTTTGGCAAAACATAAGACAGATGTAGGCGATTTAGTAGCTATGGTGGTGTAAAAACAAAGAGAAGCAACAAAAAATAACAAATTAACATGTTTATTTACAAAAGGCGCTTAAAAAACCATTTCCTTTAAATAACGCAAAAAGTACAATTTTGGATGCACCTCTCATATCTTATAACTTGGAAACAAAACACTTTAGATGCCTTGTTGACTAGACAAAACTGGCTTCTTTTGAGCCCTTCTATCTCTCCTATAAGTTTGTCCATGTCATTCCGGAACATCCTGTATATATTAGTTAGGGAATAATTCAGGAATGAAAATTATTTACATAATTTCCCAGTGAAACAATGGTAGCTAGGACATGCACTTCTGTTTCTCAGTCTGCCATTTTCACATTTTCAATTTTGTAGCAGGTGATGGATTTTCTAATACAAACAGAGTTGTACTGTATTGTATAGCTATCTATGTATATGATTTTAAATGCTTTTTCATGAATTTTTAGCAATTATTTATTGCAATTAGTGTTCACATTTTAAGCCTAAACTAGCACAAACTCCCCTAGTGATTAATTTTTGTATTAACCTGCCAAATTAATAATTATTAATTAATTCATACTACGTGCGCCATCTATTGGATTAATAATTTATTACAAAGTGGCAGGATGGTTTTAGAGTTCTTAATAATTTATTATTTTAAATTTAGGCTAAGTGGCACCATCTGTTATTTAATAATTAAACTAGAATTTTTACTAATTTCCTGAAATTAAAAATTTGCCTTGGCCTGGAGTTGAAGGTAAGGCCTTAGAACGGTAACCCAAAGTTCCTGATTCAACTCCAGGCCAAGGCAAATTTTTAATTTCAGGAAATTAGTAAAAATTCTAGTTTAATTATTAAATAACAAATAGCACCACCTTAGCCTAAATTTAAAATGATAAATTATTAATCCAATAGATGGTGGCACCATAATATAAATTAATTAGTAATTATTAATTTGGCAATTAATACAAAAATTAATCACTAGGGGAGGTTTGTGGTAATTTTAAGCTTATTTGGATCATGTGATTAATCCCCTAAGTAAATGGATGAATTAAGATTAGTTTACATTTTAGATTTTTTTGATACTTCATATTTGAAAAACTTGTAAACTAGGAATTTCTTGTTCTGCCATTAATATCAATATTGTATTAGAGTAGAATTAATATCAAAATAACAATATTGTCATTTTGCTCTGATATCAGTAATCATTATTCAATATCCTGTACTATGAAAAATATACACTGGTTTTTTTTTAAAGTAAGATAAGGAATATTGTTAAAAATAATTATTTGAGAATCAGGGTAGATTTATCATAAAAGTGACATTCATAACAAATCACATATTCTGTTTAAGGCAGATTTTTGAGAAATGCTGGGAAAAAGCATTACAATAGATGGGCTCAGTAAATAGTTTTAAGAACAAAAGTAAGATAGCAATGTAATTAATCACCATTTCTGTTTATAATTATATGGAATTTATAATAAAAGATTCTTCCTTATCTGGAGAAATTAATGCTGACAGAACATTAATAAATAGTTTATTACATACAGACAGTATTGATCCTTATATCAAATTCAAGAGATCATCTACAAAATAATAGTATACAAATAAAGTAAAACTGTAATGTGATATCAGATAAATTAATAAAAAATTAAGGTAATGGCTATTAATAAGGAAAGAAAACTCTTGCAATTGAAACAAGTGACAAAATATTAAAACAGGTCACACATTTAGATTGTATTTTTAGGAAAACAATGATAACATTGATCATGATATCAATCATCAAAAGTTAAAAATACAGTACTGCTCTTCTTCTAAACAATATAAAATTTAATAAAGATCTGAATATGAAAACAAACTATTTATAGGGTAATGGTAAGGTCTGCCATGTTGTATGATAATCAAAGATGGATTGATATAACTATAAATATTGATAAACTGCTAATTGCTGTTATGAGAATCTTATGATTAATATTCAGGATAAGTAAATACAAGTAATGGCAACATTTGTAATGATGATATTAGAAAACAAATGTTAACAGCATTGATGAATTAGTTGGGCAGCAAACTAAAGTGGTTAGATCAAATAAAAAATTGAATTAGATGAGATTACTCAAAGTATATAAGACTGCTATTATTAACGAAATACATAAGATATAAACTCCACAGGAGATGATCAAATGGCATAAAAATGGATTTGAAAAGTAGAAATATTGATATAAAGATGCCAGAAATGTTCAAGAAGAAATGATTTGGAGAAAGATTATGATGGCTAAGCCTAAATGATGATGATGATTAAAATAACTGCTAATGTAAACAACGATGATATATACTTTAACATTTAATAAATCATAACTTTTAAAATTGATAATATTTTCAAATATATTATTAATATTACATAGAATGACTTATTTATAATCAAATAAACATATTTTTATGAATTTCATGCTTAGCTGATACCCATCTTAACATGCAAAACATCTTCCTCCAGCTGATAACTTTACTGTATATGGATTTCAATGTGTAAGGTTCATTTCAAGTTCAAGTTGTACATCCATATATACATTTTGAGAACTTGAAATGAACCTTATTACATTGAAATTTCAATCAATCTATTCAAATACATGACAGCTAAAATGTAAAGATGTGGAAATCATTCCTGGTATGAAGATTTACAGCCTAAACTATCTTTTTATTATATTTCTTCCTATTTTATATTAAGAGTATTTTATTTGATTAAGATAAATTATTTTATATTTAATGATGCTCATCATTTCAATCTTTAGTGAATACAAAGTTCTGAGAAACTATCCATTGTGGAAAAATATCTAAAATTTTACTTTCTCATTCCATTGAACACATCTAGATATGATATTATCTAATCTAAATATCATCTCAATAAGAAATCTCTTTGAAATAGAGTTTAAAAAATAGTCTCTCATCAATATTGTCAAAAAATATGAAAAACTATAAAAATTATATATTTAGCTTTATTTGATTTAAAAGTAACTATGAAATATTAATTCTGTTCAGAGAATTGAAAAGAGTGAGTGTCTCACTGAAAATATTACCATAAATTTTATTATTAAATTTGTTTTCACAATGCAAGTTCTGAATGTGTTTAAATTTTTCATTAGAAGAATTATCAGTTGATCTGAAACAAAATATTAATATTTTCTATTAATTAAATATGTATTATGTAAACGAGTCAGTAATATAACGTTTCTTAAATACAAAACTAAGATGCAAGTATAATAAATTGAATTTTGTCAAATAATTTGTTAGTTGTTTGTTGGCTAAGTTCAATGCAGAATTATATTATGAAAATTTAATAATTTATTCCTAATAATCGAGCCCAGATTATCCACTAGACATAAAAGACGTGTGCCTCGAGACTTCCAACAATAGGGGCTTCAAAAGCAGGTTAAAATGATTTTATAATTTATTTTAAAAATATTTTTTGCCTATGGGCCTCAAAGATCTTAATTCGGCTCTGCTGCTAACAAAAATATTTTTTTACTAAGCATTATCATCGATTCTGTGATAGGAAATAAAACAGTAAAATGAATCTGATTTCATTAAATCATTTATGACGTATTGAAAACAGCAATATTATTTTCTGAACTAAATATCTTTTTATTGATAACAGAAATCTAAAATTGAAAGATCTTTTAAGGAAATTAAAACAAAATCTCTTAATAAATCACAGAAACTAACTATAGTACCCTGAAATTTATAAAAACTATAGTTAATCAATCATTATCACTCAAAACAAATATATAACTCAATGATAAAAAAAATTTAAAAAAAATATTTTAACCTATAATTATATTTTAAAATTTCTTTTAAATTTAATATAATGTATTATAGTTTGGAAATAATAAGAAATTAATTAAGAGTAAACAAATAAAAATTTTTAAAGGATACTTTCCATTGAAGACGTCATTTTATATTCTAATCAAAAGAAATTATATTATGATTAACTTTATTATTTAAATGGTAACTAATGACAATAACAAAATGATATTCTTCGACTACAGTATATAATTTCATACAACATCACACACACAGAACATGAATCATGATGTTACGAACATATACTATTAGTGACATCTGATGATGAAAATTATCGAAACAACTTTACTGTATATCACAAATTTTAACTATTCTCTAATTTGCGATTTCAGTGTAGAAATAATCATCACAGTAACCATGTCAAATAAGAAATATACAGTATTTAAATATAAATAAGAAGTTTGATTTTAATAAACTAAAATTTTCGATAACACTTTTTCCATCACTAAATCATAATTATACTAATAAAACTTTAAAATATAAAGACTATACAGTGCATACGTATCATTCAATTTATCTAATTATTTAATTATTTTTTAAAAATTTTAAATTGCATATATTATTCGGAATATCTCAATTCAATTTATTACAGTATATGTGTTTATATTATGTTATATACTATAATACAGTAAATTGAATTAACAATAAACAAAGGAAGAGTTATATCATAATATCATCGTTTTTGAAAATAAATTTTAAATATCATATTGATTTCAATAATAATATATTGTAATTAGCAAATTAAGAAAGTAAAAATTCTTATAATTTTCCGATATATTATTATTCTCCACCTTTCAGCATTTTCATTTTAAACGTAAAGCTTAAAATTTCATATAAACGTCATTTAAACATTTTTCTATTACATATCAGTCAAAAATTTAATTAATTGAATTATAATTCTCAGGAACAGAACAGAAAATATATTATTATTTTGATTTCCAAATATTCTATATCTATATCCAGTGCTATCAGAGTGAGGGCAAGAGCGGCTGCTGCTCCGAGCCTCACGATTTTAGGAGCCTCAATTTTTAACTCAATATATTAAAAATATATATATTTTTATATTGTTCTAGCTTCAGTATTTGTCAAAAGTTGAGGTTCTTTAACAATGTTTTCGCTTTTCTTATACACTTATCACTGTATATTTGTCAATTTTGACATTTTTTTTTGAAGGGCCTCAAAAATATTAGTTGCTCCGGGCTTCGCATTTTCTCTGAAAGTCGCTGTCTATATCGCATCTTAGTAGGATTGATTGTACATATCTTCGAGAGTTTAAATTTGAATCATTTCTGTAAGAATCTGATAACATTTAAAAAAAAATTAGCATAATTATTTTTAGCAATCGCCAGACAAATTAAAGTTATCAATTCCAAAATCTTAAACTCTGCACCCAAATCAGATCTACATATTTCGGAGCTTGAAGTGGAAGGGTTAAATTAGTAAAATATGAATAAAAACAGGTAGATAATCACAAATGGAATTCTTTTAAAAATGAAATTTCATTAAAATTGAAGTCTAGAGAGACCATTTTTCCACTTCATGGCAGACCTGGTCCTATCTATAAATCCCTCTGTTCTAGGAAACTTCTCATTACATTCCTGTTCATCAATAAAAAACGGATCACTTTTAGCAATACCAGCACAAGCAATTATAGTATTCTTGGAAATTTTGCAACTGAATGTATACTTGCAGCAAAATGGTATATTGAAAATTCCATTCGCAAATTTCTGATACTCCTAAATTTTAGCGCTGATATTCAGCGTCAAGTTGGTTCATGCTTTGAGCGCCTAACCTAGTGGCTTTACTCGAAGATATTTTCAGATCTTGAAAAGCGAACAAATTAGATTCTTTTCAATTTAAAAAACAATATACCGTATGTTGATCTCAAAATCAATTATTTTTATTATTATTATTTTTAATTTTACACGTCGAGGTAAGCGCTTCGTATTCCATTTTCACTGGCAGGAACAATAGAATAAATTTCAATTCTTATACAAAATTGCGCACGAGTGATGTTATTTACCTAAAAAAAATAATTATATATATTATATATAGTAACTATTGCATAAAATAAAATTACAGTTAAAATATGAATACATTTCAAAGCTAAATAACATGTTATCAGTGATTAGTCTCATATGATGTTAGACATAATAAAAACGAATATTCGGAACGCATTGTTAACAGAAATTGATGATCAAAGTTATGATATCAGTAAATAACTTTTAGCACAATTACTGTATAATGAATTCTCAGTGTTAAAATGAAGCAGCCATTTTATTTTCTATAATCCGATTGCTATATAGCAGGAGTGTCAAACTCAATTCTTACGGAGGACCATTTAAAAACACAATATTGAAAGGGCCACATTAGAACAAAACAATGTTGAGAGGGCTGCATCTAAATATTCAAATCGGTTGCCCAATTGTTTTATATTTTACAACCACAACTCTGTTTTATAACGCTTCAGCTTTCCACTCTAGAGGACCCGAGTTCGAGTCTCGGGTCCCACCCCTTGAAAATATTTATTATGGGGTCCGGGCCCGGCCCGTCGATTCCTGTCCTCCACAATCAGCCTGTGGAAGGGCTTGTGTTCGCCCCGCCACTGTTAGTGTTCTTGGTGAAAGGAAAGTGGCGTCATCTGTTGACAAAAAAAAACTCTGTTTTATAGGATAAATAAAACAGAGTTGTGATTACATTCAATAAATAAAATAAAATTTAATTAATTTATTATCAAAATTAATGATGTTTTCTTATATTCCTGTTTACGAATTACGACAATAATTAAATTATATATCAATAAAAATACATGATTGTTAAAAATATTTGTTAGTGAGCGGGCCGCACTTTTTTTTTTTTTTGTCTGAATAATGCTGGGAGTCGTGTTATATAGTATTCTTAAATATTAAAGAAATTAAGCAATAAAAAACTTTAGATTGAATATTTAACGCAATGGAACCATTGATGCTTTTATTGCGTATTTAATTTTTTTTTTTTTTTTGTTAATTTTAATGTCATTAGTTTATGAGAGATTTTTTTAATTACAGTCATTAATTTATCGACCTTAGTTAATAATGAATTTTACATTGATTGAATTTTATTCCTTCCGCCATGTTTATTTCTAAAATACTTGAGTCAATACATTTTAATTAAGATGATCTGAGATTGGTGTATTGAGTTTCAGAAGGATTTGCTGAGATTGACTTCTCATTAGCGGGTTGTGTGCTATACTATGGAATGCACCCTATAAAATACTGTTTATATTGTACAACTAATATTTTCAATAAAAATAACATAAATGAGTATACCTTGATATAAAGTTATGTGACTTAAATAAGCATAACGAATAGCTGGAAAGAAATGTAATCTCATATTATTTACGGAAAAAACTACTTTCATGTGCAGCTTTAAAAGAGTTACCATCTATTTATTTTAATATGAAACTTATATGCTTCTGATAAAAAAAAAAAAGATACATAACAATTATAATTGTAACAAATTATTTAATTTCGATACTTGAGTAAAGAGCTTTTTCTTTTTCAATTAAAAAATTAATTTGTTAATTATTCTGGTCTCTATCGATGAATAAAACATTATTATTGTATAGTGCATGGCTGCAAATTCCTTCACCTGCTCAGTGCAATTTTATGTGTGTACCTTAAACACATAAAACTGCACAACAACACAAACTTTGTAGCAGCACAGACTTTGTAATCCCCAACGATCGTTGCTAATCCCTTATTTTTTCAAATCAATTTTAATTCCTCAATTGTTAAAAGCAAACCGAAAATTTTCCCAACATCTGAATTACGTTATCGGAAATATTAATATCTGAAAAAATAAATAAAAAATGTATTAAATTATTTTCTGAGGATATATCGATTTATTCTATTTCCAATCCACATTTCGTCCGTGTTAAAATCAATTTATTATTATTATTATTATTGTAGCAAATTATTTAAGGACATATGAGTAAAAAATTTTAATTAAAGAAAATTGTAATGATAGTTGAAATTAAAAACTGGAACATAGCTGATATATCGATTGATGGAATTGTTATATAACATAAACTTGCAGAAAAATCGTTTTCTTTTGATAATTTATATTATAATTATTTTTCGAAATCAAAAATAATGCTTTACAAATTTCAGTAATCGCATCTTAATACAAATTCTGACACTTCGAAACAGCAAACTATACTGGTATAGGATATACACCTATCAAGAAACCTATATAGCGGATTGCTATAGAGCATGCACCTGTCGAAAGCAACCAATCAACAACGAGCAAAGGTGAAGTCATTCTCGTGCCGCACCTTTTATATTACAGGGTCGTTCGAGACCCACTCAATTTATGTTTATTTAAATCATTTCGTTTTGTTTTTGTGTTGTAATCATTAAATGGAGCGTACGAGGCTGTTTATCG
>WUQG02022893.1:0-11350 GCA_011317285.2 Androctonus mauritanicus | reverse complement strand
TGCTCATTTCAGCGACAGGAGACGACGCTACGCCAAGCTACGATACACCAGTGGGACGCGTTGAAGTTATGTCTATTGGTTTATTTTCTGTCGCTCGTAGTATCGCATCGCATCGCGTCGCGTCGCTTGCACTTGGGAAAGGCCTGAAACTAAAATCTTGTCGATTGTACTAAATAAAAATTTAGATTCATTTTTATTATATAATTTAACAACAGTAATAATAACGTTACAGTTATTCATTGCCAAATCATTTTTCAATAAAGAATTGAATACGTCAGAATACTCCTGAGTATGACTGAAGAACACATTCTATCGTTATAACTCTTCTGAAGATAAATTTATTTTTTTTTTTAATATAGATTTTCTTTTACCAATATATCAAAATGTCTCTTTTGGCACCTAAATATTCGACGGATATCTACATTAATATTAAAAGAACAACTATATACACGGCTTTACGTTATTTCCCTGCAAGATTCACAACACAGCTGCCTATAATAAGAATAGGTGCACAGTCTGGCTCTTACTACCAGCTGGCAGTTAAGATATTTGTCGATACAATCTGCATCTAGAATTAAAGAAATAGTAATTAATTATTGCATTTTCTCTCAAAATTTTTATGAAAACACAAAATTTTTAATACCTTTTTTCGGACAGTTTTCATTGTTGCAAGATTGTGTACTCAGTGGTTTTTCCTCAAGACTGCATCGATCATTTTCTTGATGCGACTGATCCGAACACACCACTTCTCGAGTTTGCACTCCTCTTCCACAACTTTTTGAGCACTGAAAAAAAAATTCATTAACTTAGATCTATTTTATGAATTTAACAAGTTTGTTTGCTCAAAATTTATATAAAATCAAAAGAAATTAAGTGATGATTTTATTAGTTTGACGAAAATGAATTAAGCCAAAATTTGGAGTAAAGTTTGAATAAGCCAAACATTATTATTGATTCTAATAATTTTATTTTTTTAGAATCGTTGTTTATGAGAGTGAGAGAGGGAATTTACGCGACTTGTTTTCAAATTGCAAATTTTCTAAACTAAATGACATCTAGATTTATACAAATTTTATTATGTAAATCTATATTTATTCCTCGATATAATATTCAGAGATAAATAGCGAATACGAGGTGCAATATTTTCTACTTGTATCAGAAAAATGCCATCGACGTTGAAATCCATTCGTCACAGAGCGTTTATTTCTATTCATAACATGTATACCTATCGTGAATTATGTGAAAGTTGATTGTGTTAGGAATAACAATATCTACTACGAATTTTTCTATTTTTGTTTACAATAATAAAACTGATTTATATGTATGTGTTGACTTCTTCTGTATAAAATATATAATTTAATAACTTGTTTACCAATACTAAACCTAAAGTTATTTTATAATAGTATTCTCGCACTACTGTCATAATTTTAGTGCGCGAAATATACCTGAGCAATTATACCATTTAACATTATCCGTGATAGTCTAAAATAACAACATTATAAACTCTTACTAGTCGTTATTGTTGATCAGTTGCTGTATAAACAACTAATTAAAATTATTTTTGATTGAGATACAAGATCACTATCTCAGATTGTTCATATGATTAATATCTGGCAATACAGGAATTTTAATGCTTCTTATGGGCCCATATTTTGGTTCAGTGTATAATTTATACAAATTTTCATGTGAAGTTTAACTTGAGTTGTTTTTATTTTAATCAGAGAGAATAATTTATGAGCATAGAAATTTTCCCATATAACAATTTATTTTCTTGCAGACATTATTTACTATTTTTCCTAATTTAATTTCTGAAAAACAAGTCAGATCACGTATTTTAATGAATTTTAAGATTATAATTTGAACATCTAATATAATGTGGCATAGTAATCAACGAAATACTTTATACCATCATAGGAATAGGTTAAAATTCAGGAACTAAGATAGATTATACAATCAAAATGGCTTTCTGCTAGAATAGATATCCGTTACGCTTGGTTGAGGAATGTAAAGCAGACGAATAGTGGAAGGATGGATAGTAATTTGTAGAGGACGAATAGTGAACAACAAAACAACTAGCAGCCACATAATCATTACATAGTATTCAAGGACTTTGAACCAATTTTTTTTCTCTATGGATAATTCACTATGGTTCGTTTCATCGATATCGTTCAGGTTTTTCTTTATTGAAGAAGGAATATTATAAACTATGTTATATATATATACTGAAAAAATAGTTTATTAAATACGAACTGAGTTATCAAAAATAGTAATGGCGTAAAAATTTATAGAAACTTAATCAATCTTATACAAGAATCGGTACAGATTAGAAAAGTGTATATATTGATAAGTGAACCATTGATTGTGTTTATTCGTGTTCACGAGTTAAAATATTTTAAAACCTGTCCTAGTTAACAAATTTGTTGATCTTTTCTTCATATCTCAGAAGCTTAACGATATATGGATTCAATTAATCGATGAAAGCTAACAGATAAATGGCGTCTTGATTCGCTTAATTCATCACACACCTGATAACTTACTTTTTTATGCAAGTTAGAAATTTAAAGATTTTTATATAATTTAAATTTTAAATTTATATATAATATAAAGAGAGAATATAGAAAAATAAATTACTTGTGACCATTCATTCATAAACCATTGTGGTCCACAGGGTTTGAGTTGGCAAGGCTGTTCTCTGGAAGGCTTTTTTTTATCGTGACAATCTTTCTCATAGGTTTCTTTCCATTGATCATTTATATGAAGCAAGCAAACTACATCTCTTGTCTGTATTCCATGTCCACATTGTCCAGAACACTATTAAATGTAGAAAACTTTCATATACTGTACAGTAATACATTTCGAGAAATTTTTAAATTATTTTCACTTTTTACACACCTATATTTTAAAAATTGCATTATTAATTTGATTTGTTGAAAAGATATTTAGATATTTTGGTCAACTTATCTAAATATTTAAGAAAATAATTTTATCAACATTCTAAATTTCAATATCCCATGTTTTGAGATGATTGATTTAATTCGATTCCAAAATTTATTAAGAAAATTGTACGAAAGTGATTTGGAAAGAAGAAAAGTTAACAAAAATATAATTTTCCTTTGATTATATCGTTTCAGTAATTTATAATCATTTTAATAAGAGAAACAGCTATAAAAAAATCAAAACAATACCTGACTCCACGGTCCTGTGAACCATTTTGCACCGCATACTCTAGTGCAAGGTTTTTCAGAAGTTGGTTTCGACTTCAACGGACACCCATTTTTCTCCGTAGAATTAAACTTAGAGGGGCAGATAACAGTTCTTGTCAGAATTCCAGTCCCGCATTCGACAGAACACTGCAAAAACATGTAGATGATTTTTAAATTTGTTTTTTTTTTCAAAATATTAATCATGTTATAAAATGCCATTAATTTTAAAATCTATAAAATAAGAAAAAATATCATATGAGATTAAGAATATTTTTCAAATTAACTTCAAGTTAGTATATTTAACGTTCCCGATAGTTTTGAAACAGTTACGAATCCATTATAAACTACTAAGAACCTGGAAGTTCGTAATGGATTCGTAACTGAACAAATACATTGAAGGATGAGAATCCGATCTGGAAGCCCCTAAAAATGACTAATAGAACTACATTTGATCCTCCAGTTGAAAAGCTATTGTTTTTTTTTTATACATTCCAAGCAGCATTTTCTTTCAGTACAATAATAGCGATAATCATATTTAATTCATGCTTTATATTAATTTGTAGTTTGTAAAAACCTGAAAAATTGTATTTGTTAGATTATTATTAAATATGAACTCCTTTTAATCTTTTTTCACTGAAATTATACAGAGAACATAACAAATGATTCGATATTATTAATTTTTTCAGTATAACAAAATATTCAATACATGAAAAATAGAAAATATTGCAAATAAATTTTCAGTTGGATATATATATAATTACGATAATATCAAGTCATCCCAAAAGTAATGTCGTTTTTAGCATTAAATTTTGAAAGGATATAAATCACTTGCTAAATTAATCAAGTATACATTCTTCATTTTGAACCAATAACATGCAACGTTATGAAAGTTTTAAAAATTCAAGTTTAAACAAGTTGAGACAAGTCTGAACGAGTACAGTATAAGAAAACGACATTACTTTTGGATGGCCTGACATTTTCATTCATATTAAAAATACTAATTTGTTACTTTTTGAACTGAACATGATAACAGACGTTCATCAATAATTAATATTATATGTTGCTTTTAAAAACCTATTTATAACAGTTTCAATCAATTATGTCTAATTGGTAAATGGTCAATTAATCGACTGAACTTTTTTTTTGTAATGTTTTACTCTAGCATTTCTTAAATACTTGTCTGAAGTGCTTTTAGTGTTCTTGCAACTGAACAAAAGGCAAGTTAAGCGTTACATAAAAACTTCTGTTAAAACTTACAGCTCATTGTTATTAGAAAACAAAAGATAAAACAGACTTCAAGTGACAACAACCCAAAGATAAGTGAGAACATGAAACAAGGAAAATTAACAAAAAGTAAATAACGTTTATAAATAGTCACAATTAAAATTTAAAATGAGTCCTGTTTTGTTTCGTATAAACTGATGATGATAAAAATGGAGAAAATATTTTTTTATCACTTACCGTTTTCGACCATTGTGAATAAAACCACGTGTTGCTGATGCATTTTGCCATTTCGCAAGTCTGTTCAATCTCAGGTTTGTGTATACTACATTCAGAATCAGGCAAGGCAGAACCAAGACTTGAAATGCACTTGACGTCTCTTTTCTTTATCCCTCTTCCACAATCAACAGAACACTAAAAATAAAGTCAATTTTCTTCTTTGAAAATAAACGTTTTCAGAAACTTTGCTAAACATTCATTACATGCGAATTAACTCGAGAGACCATCAACCTGAGTCCAGTTTCCGACTGTCCATTGATTACACGGGATTAAATTGCAGGGTTGTGAAGATTGTGGTTTTTCAAGACTAAGACAATCGCTTTCGTCTACTTTGATCTGTAATCGAGGAGACAGGTCCTGTTTGCAGGTCACAGCTCGCGTTTGAATTCCTTCGTCACAAGTGGTACTGCACGGAGACCAAGCATCTGCCATCCATCTGCGAAAATTAATTATCACAATTTTATCTTTGCTTTTACACTTATCAGATGTATTTAATTTTAATTAAGTTCCTTCATTTTTTTTTCGTATATGCAAGTTATATACCTTTACAGCATATCATAAATATCCTGTTTAAAATGAACAAGTTTTTAACGGAATTAATGTTATCAATAAAGAAAATTTTTATATGGATTTAGCTGTAGATTATTTTCGTGAATTTTATAAATGTAACGATATAAATTTGGTTACAAAATAAAGTAGCAAGCTTGGTTAACTTTACATGCGAGTATCTTGATGTGCCGGATGGTTTCGTGCCATCTCCTTTAAAGATAACCTCTGACAGAATCACTCTAAATTAGATAGCTTATTTTGTGATGAAGATCAATCTTTATTATTGGCACAAATAGTCACAGCTGTTGACCTGTCATTAAACCCAACAACCAATCAATAGTCTACTGCACGGAGCGATTTTTTTATTCTTTTTGTTGTACTGAAAGATTATTAAAACACTTCGAGTGATGATTTCTGTTGATAAATGATCCAACTATAAAAGTTAAAATTTAATGCAATTTCTTCTCTTGATTTTTTACTTTTTTTTTTTTTTAACTAACTAAATGATTAATTCTCTAACTAAAATTTGGATTATTCTGATGCAAAAAAAAGTAACTGCAATTAAAGAAAGGTCTTTAAATAACCACGCGTTTTTACATGGTTTCATTCAGTAGTCAGTTAATTTTAACGAACCAAAGCTAGATAAATTTAATGTTTTATGGGAAAATTCATAAAATATTCGTTGCAGGTTTATCTATTTACATGTTTTAATAATTTTATAAGTTGATTAACGGGTAAAAGTAAAAGATAACCCACAAACTTTGATTTGCAGCACAATGATGTTTTTATAATAATAAAATTTCAGGTATATTAATAAATAAATAAAAAAAAATAGGTCAGCAGATTATTATTACTACACTGTACAAAGTTATTTACGTAAAAGCAATTATGGACGGTCCTGATATCATAACATTAATGGCAACAATCAACTAGACTCTATTGTCCAGTCGTTTTCATTCCAGCAGCTTGGCCATAGATCTGATTGTAATGATAAACGAACAAATCAAGGAAAAAAAATAGAAGAATGTATTACGTTTCACGATAGACCTATAGAAAAATATTGATGTCTCCAACAGAAAGCAAATCCGATTAGCAATATGTTGAAGCATTATCCAATAATGGTTAGAAAACTGCTCTGGGGATCTTGATAATTGCAGTTATAAAAGTTTTTCTATTTTAGATACTACAAACGCATTTTAATAACTGTGGAATGAATTTTTTAAAAATCTAAGATCGATAACAAATGCCATTTTGAATTATTATTTTTTTTTGTTAAAGAAAAATGCGTTTAATAAATGTTGTTAAAGTAATTTTTAAAAATTTGACATATACAGTTTTAAAAATCATAAAAAAAAAAATAAAATAAAATTGATCACCTGGCAGGACATGGCCTAGAATTACATCGAACTGTCTGAACTGCAGGTTTGATCATTCCATCACACTTTTTATCTTCGACAACAGAAAGTAATTTCTTTTTGACACAAACAACCAGCGCTGTTTGAGTTCCTAAGTCAAAAAACAAAGTAGATAAATAATTTTTTTTATTATTATTAAAAATATGCGCTCAATAATTATATATATAAAATCGAATTTTTAATTAAAATCGTTCTTTAAAAATAGGATTAAAGTTTTATAAAAAAAATATTTTTTTTTTGCACACAATCGTTAAATTCCTGAAGACATAAAATAATTTCCCATTTGTGTGTAAAAGAAATTGGTTTGATGTCTTCTCGTACACTGCATCGTGGAAGATAACCCATTTAAGTGAAAATATTGCCAAGATTTTTGTTAGTAACCGAAATAAAACCTAGGCATGTACGTGATAAAATACGAATTATGTAATATCTAACCCATAAAAGTTCATGAAAAATAAATTTTATCGGCTTAATTGTTTGTGTAAAGCATCACGATTTTAATAATTACAACCATCAGAAAAACAGAGAAGGGAGGAAAGCGCATGGTATCGTTCCTTAAACTTTTTATTGTTCTTCTTCTTCGATTAATTATGAATGATCGGAAAGACTTGTGCAGACTGTAAATTTTTACATATCTTATATATATGTATTCTTCAAAAATCCATACGTTGTTATTAAAGTTGAAGTATCGTTCTGGCATCAGTCCAGCAAAGGACATCATATCGCCAGGTTATTATCCAGAATATAAATGCGATAGTTCTGAAGTAATTTAGGATTTTTCACAACTCGTAATTTAACAAAAACATTAATTACGCCAACGCCTAATTACGATACATCGCTTGCAAAATAATTTTGGATTGTACTTTTCCAAAATTTTAAAAAAAACTTTTTCTAAAACCGATAAGAGGAGAGGGGGAGGGAAAAATGCGTCAGACATCCTTGAAGACAATTTCCGGTTTTAAACATAGTTCTTACTTGTCTTTCGGTCACGGACGTGACAGTTTTAAGTATGACTGATGCATATTTTATCTAAATAGTCTATGTAAGATATTGTCAAATTATAAATGTCTATAATTGGATCAATATAGGCGAAGATGAACCTACCGCCTCCGCAAGTAGTGCTGCATTCAGTAAAACCCATAATTCTCCATCTGTATTCACCTCGTTGACGGAATCGATTAGATCTATCACGATGTCTCGAATTATCTGTAGTTGTTTGGTTATTCGTTTCTGTATTCAAAACTCTGTGGTTGTTTCTGTTGCGGTGTCTTTGCTTTCTTTTATCTTTCCTGGCTTCTTCGTGCTGGTTCAGAAGAGTTGGAGTGCCGTGTCTCCTATCAGTTTCTTTTAATGGTAGAGATGCAGTTTTCTCTCGATGCCAACTGTGGTATCTTGCCGACGATGGTGTAGACGTCACAGCTAAACTATACTCGTATTTAATCCCGTGATTCGGTTGTTGGTATATTATCTAGAAAATAACCAAATCGTTAATTAGAGATAATGCAAGATGAATCGATAAAAACGTCTGTCAAACATCAAAGTAAATCGCGAAAGCACTCTTATTGAAATCCATTAAACGTGAACAATAAGCTAATGGATCTCGAGATGTTTTATTTTTATCCACATTCGATCGAAGTAAACATGTAGTATTTGCTTATGTTAATTCGCATGTTTAAAATTATTAGCATTTTATAAATGCTTCTCGATCTTCATTAAGTTTTTAAGAGAGTCGCCGGTTCTTTTGATAGCATAATAAGAGAGTTCTGCATGCTTTTGAAATTTATTCCTAGTCTTTAGAAAATAAATGAGATATTTTAGAAGGACGTTGTTTTGAATTACTCAAGAATTGGATCAATAAAGTAAATCTCTTACAAGAATTTCAATGCGATTTTGTATATATATAAAAAAAAATGCTATATATAAAATTTGCTTGTTAAAATCTTTACCGATCTAAAAAAAAAATAATCTTTATTAATGAATACTCGAATTATTTTTCGAGAACTTTTCTTTCTTTAATTATCTTTATTGAGACTCTTACAATCGATTCGAACTTGAATATAATTCGAGTGCGAAACTTTTGATAGAATAATTAAAAGCCATTTTTATTTCTTTGGAAGAGAAAAATAGTGGCAAATGTATCGTGATAATTCGATTATCGAATTTAAAAAGTTTACTGTTTTCTGAAGGATATAAAAATCCGATTTTATAAGGAATAGAAATTATCGTCATCTTCCTATAGTTTTTGCCCACAAAAATCAAAGTTCTGCGTAGAAATAAAAATATAAAACTAAAGCCAGTGTACAACCATGCGTTAAAAGCATAAAAAAAAATCTTGCTTTTGGATTCCGACACATTCACAGATGATTCTGTATAAAACACGAAGAAATTTCCCTCGATAATGCTCGTTAAGTTAGATAAAATGTTCTGTTCTAGCTCAATTTTGGTGGCCAAACTGCGTCTCGCCAAACACATGTGGCTCTTTGATATCTTAGTTGTGACTCCGTAACATGGATGTTAATTTTAAAAAAATAAGTATTTTGTAAAATGTATGCATATATAAATTTTTGAAAGCATTGTTAAGATTACTCACAATGAGAGAGCCACATCAGTTTTTCATAAACTGATGCTGCTCTCATTGATTCAGAAAGAAACTGATAGGAGAATCTCAAATACTTGAGAGTCGCAATGTGGCTCGTAGTGACACGAAGTTTGGCCATCCTTTCTACATAATAATAAAGACTGTTCCTTATACGAACTCCAAATTAAATATAAAGAAAAAGAAATACTGAAAACATATTTTTGTTAGCTGTATCAATATTTATATAATTACTTTTTAAAACATATTTATTATTCATTTTCTATACGATGAATCATTTAAATATTAAACTGATACCAACGAGAATTTATGAATAAATTAAACTGGATCGAATATTTTTTAGTTCTGTCCAGTAAAATATTGCCTTAATCTTAGATATTTTATTTTTTGGAGACGTTTAAAATGTTCGAAATGCATTACTGATAAATTTTTTAATGATGCCGTTAATGTTAAACGAGTTAGCTGTTAGAAAAGTTTGCCAAGTTTGGTAACTGTTTACACAGATGAATGTCGTCATCAGCAGTAGAAATTTTCGACATAAAATCACTCTCTGAAGAAGAAAAAAAAATTAGCACAGCAATTATATCAAAATTTAAGAAAATTTGGCATTTAAATCTCTTAAATGGCACCAGTTTAAATATATTTTCAGAATCAAAATTAATGATAGAAATAAATGGGCAGGAGTTATTAATTCGCATAAATATTTTGAGAATCCGAGCAAACGGGCGATTGCAATCAGAAAGCAAACGTTATACAAATAAACATTGAAACGTAGTAAAGGTTTAATGAGATCTCCCACACTTATAGGCAAGTTGGTCATTGTAGGAGGTCCATTAATTAGGCAATAGATAAGCAGTTCATAAACTAACAATATTCTACTCGTACATGCTAGGAATGTGTCGGATCACACCCATGTAAGCGGTAATAGGTCTTTTATGAGTTCTGCCATTAATAAAACTACTTACAGTCTCTGTTAAACTCGAAAATCAAAAAATAATTTCGACTACAGCAATCATCACAGATCGAAATTTTAGAAAGTTTGGTGTATGTGCAAGTGTTTACCGACGTTAAACATTTATTATTGCATTATTTTATAACTAAGTTTGCTGTGTAGACATGTTTAATAAATCGTAAAACTCTCTAACGTGGAAGTAGAGTGGAGAGTGTACTTCCTTTTATCTATATTTCCTCTCGAGACCGTTGCCTGAAGTTAAGGAAGGAACAGATTTCATTTCCGGTTGGAATGGTATGGATCGCTTTTTCTCTCTCAGCCTCTGGCAAAATTTTGGACAAGACATTTCCCTCCTGGTTGATGCATCGGAACATTACCGTTCCGGCAATTACATGCAGCATTTCCGTAACGAACGTTATTAAAGTTGAAAGTTTTCGTGTCACCGAGTTAGTCAAACTAAGCATAGTTATGTGCCACAAACAATAAATATATATTATTGTAACAACTTACACGACAAAGATACAGAATCATCAATGCAGGTAAGCCAGCTTGCTTGTACGTCATAAAATACGATCGATAAACCGCCCGAAGTCTTTTAATATGTTAAAATGTCAACGAATAATTAAAAGTGTCTCTTAAACGATTACGAAGTAGAAACACCATTGGCGAAAATTTTGACAAAATTATTTAAAAATCCGTTAACCAGTACACGACATTTTTTGGATGCTGTGTAGACTGATCAAAAGGAGAACACACAATTCGATTAAATTAGTGAGGTGGTTTTAGAGAAGTTTTCAAATTGTTTTAAACAGATTAGAGGAGGAAATGTTTACCAAGACGTCGACCGTTTCCGAAGTTGGTCCTTTGGCAATGATCTGTTCTCCCATCTGACTCGGACCATCATGTCGGCGATAAACGAAACGTGTTGATGCAGCATCGTACGTCCCCGACCAGTTAATGGCCCAGTTGCCGTTAATAACGTATTTCCCGCTTTGTGTTCTTAATGCTGTAAATAAAATAATGTACGTCAATTTGCTTAAAAGAATATCCTGTCTCGTTTAACACTGATTATAAATGATTATCCACGCTCCTACAGACACAGACACACACAGACACACAGACACACACACACACA
>WUQG02022882.1:0-11351 GCA_011317285.2 Androctonus mauritanicus | reverse complement strand
CAGAATTTCACCCTCTACCTGCCTGTAAATTTTGGCACCACCTTTCTGAATCACCCTGTATATATATATATATATATTTAATTATTAGATTTGTCTTCTAATTTAATATATATATATTAAATTAGGTTTTTCTATATATATATAAAAAAATCTGTGTGCATAATGCATATAATTATACTTAAAATATTTTTGATATAACAGTAATAATTAAAAATTTTTAAAAAATACTGGCATTCCACAGAATGAATTGTGTCATTTTTGGCATGCATAAATTTTTCAACTTGCTACCACAATTCTGTAAGTATATGTGAAATGCAAAAATTAAATTTCTTCAATACTGTACTATGATTATACTTTCATGCTGCCAAATATAGCAGTATAAATGAAGATCATCATAATAAAAATGGAAAATTATGCTTTTTATTAAAAATCTGATTTTGACTAATATTTATGCATATATCTAGATAAAAATGAAAGTTATGCTTATAAATTTCTCATTTCTATAACAAAACCAAAATCAGTAAATATGCATCTTTTATTTGCTAATCCACAAATTACAGAAGGAATTTAATTTCTAATTCTTGATATGAAGTAGATAGTTTAAAATTACTAAACAAAAGCAAAAATTTATTAGTAAGTAATCTGAAAGCAATTATATTTTGATTTGACTAATCATTTTTTATTGATTAAAACAATTTTTTTGAAAATTAAAAAATAATAATAATAATAATAATAATAATAATAATAATAATAATAATAATAATAATAATATTTCATGCATATTTTATGAATTTAAAAACACAATTAGAATATAATTAAGGTTTTATAAATTATGTCAACAAAAAATTATGTTACACACAGATTTCTGCAATTTTAAGCAGTTAATTCAAAAGAAAAAAAGACAAATCATCTGTTACGTCTCTAATGCAATGCCCTATTGAAAGATATTAAAATATAAAATTTTAATTTTTATATCAATTAGAAATATCAGAAAAAGCCTTAAGTGATATACATTCATGCTTGTTAAAATAAAACTTCTGCCTTAAAATATTTTAGACTTTTCTAAAATTTATGTATATGTATTCACTCCTAATTACAAACAATGCATTTATAAGTTCTTTGTAATTTCAAATTCAACAATATAACAGATATATTTTGTGTTATATTATTGGAATAAATTAAAAAATTTATATTCAAATTTCTGAAATCAGATAAACAGGCTATTTGGGTAGAGGTTCTGATATCTTGAAATGCTATTTAATGCATTAAAACAAGGCTATCCAACCTGCAACTCGCTGCTGTAATGAATACAGCCCAACAAAAATCAAACTTCCTTAGAGCACTGAGATTTTTATTATTTTTTGAAATTTGTATCATTGAATATCTCACTAATAAAGAAAAAAGAAATTTGTTTCAGTTTTGTGCTAAAAATACATAGAAAAAAAAAAAAATAATAATGAAGTTCTATATAGCACTATATGCTTTTAGCTAGACCAACTTGCTTTTATTAATTTAAAATTTTCATAGTTTGATTTCTCTCTCAAATATGAATATGCCATTTTATTTTCAAAAGTTCCTAAGTGAAGGAACGTTATTATTATGTAAATAAAACTAAGCATTAGATTTCAAAACACTATTTCCATTAGCAATCTACAGGAACGCATGGACAATAATACAAACACAAAACACAAGTTAAAACAACAGTAAGTTACACAAATGCAGATTTATGCTACTTGAAAATTTCTGGCTCCTAAACTTAGATATCATTTCTGGTTTAATTTGAATTTAATTTAATTACAGGAAAAATTTTTTAATTTAAAATAGTAAAACATTACTTTTACACTGAAACAGAAGAACATATTACACTAAACATTTAAAAATCATGAAAATGCATTAAAGAATTTACACAACAAAAAATGTAACTGTACTACAAGACATTTATGGAATAAAAAAGGATGGCTAAATTAGGCTTCAGTTTTAAAACAAAAGAAATGCAGAAAATTATTAACAGATTTAAAAAATGTTTCCTCCATAGATACAAAATTACAGGAAATTCCTAGGTTTACATATTCCTTTTTAAATTTGGACTTAAATTATGAAAGATTATACTCTAAAAACAATTTTAAATTTTCTATATTTTTTGAAATTTTTGATTATGTGCAAATACATCCAATTGGGAAAAATTTGATAAAAAGCAAATTGATTCTTAAACACTTCCATTAACTTTTTCATAATTACTAAACTCTATGAATACATAAAAAAGGAACAACAAAAGTTGTTAAGTACAAAAATATATTACCTGTATTGTGACTGTATTCTGGTTATCTGAAGCAGTAGAGAAAATTTGAGACTTTTTAGTAGGAATGACAGAATTCCTTGGAATAAGTTTAGTCATCACACCCCCAACAGTTTCAATTCCTAGAGTCAAAGGATTAACATCCAACAAAACCAGTTCTCCTAAAATTTTAAATTAAAAATATTAGATTTTTATATAATACATTGAAATATTTATAAACTTAATAAAAAAATTTAACTAGAAATAAATATACAATATGTCAGGTTTTCCAAACTACAACATATCACCTCTTATTAGGCAGGTTACTAACATTTAAAATGTACTGCATTTAGATCATCATAATTTTATTATTTCATATTTCAGTTTAATTTTGTATTTAATAAATTTCTCAATAAAAAACAGTTTGAATTATCTTTTTTATGGATTAGATAAAAACTTAGCATCTTATGATTGAATAAATATATTGGATTGGTCAAAAAGCTATGCAGTTTTTGGTTGAGAGTTGCATTTTAGAGCAACTGAAAACAAACTAATTCAAATCTTTTAAAAGAGAGTTATTTGATAACCAATATTTAGACACACATTTTAATTGAAAAGTTTGAAAATTTGTTTGCTTTAAATTTTGGTATAATTTTAGAAGATGGATATCCCAAAAGGAGCATTTTCAATAGAGGCTGTTTTATTTTAAAAAAAGGCAATAAATGTAACAAAATTTTGTTCTGGAGAATTTTTCATTCCAATATGCACAATCTCCTGTAGCATGCCAGAGCATGATCATTTTCAACAAACAATAATCCTTGTTATACAATATGGGAAATTGCAAAAGTTCTTTTCAGTATCAAAATAAAGTGTTTATCAAAGCCATTAAAAAAAGCAGATTGCAACATTGGCTGACTTGACATTTGGATTCTGATATAGTAAAAATCATATAAATTCTTAAGTTTTGATTTTTTTGAATTAGTTATCTGAATCACAAATTTCAGATAATTAATTCAAGAAGTAATTCAAATGATGGAAGGTCATGTGATTCAGATAGAAAAATATGAGGAAAGATCCATTTCTTAAGCAGATGTTGATGAGTGATGAAAAATAGATTGTCTACAACGATATTAATTGCAAAACATTGTAAGGGAACTGACAAGCCACCATAAATCATTTTGAAAACAAGGCTTTAGCCAAGCAAAGTCATGCTCTCAGTTTGGCAATTAGAAGGCTGTGCTGTTCAACAAACTGCTTCAAATGGAACAACAATCAATTCAGAAATGATCAGCTGGATAGATTGTGCAGATTGATCCAAGAAAAGCAGGCAAAATTGATGAATCATATAGGGAATAGTCTTCCACCATGATAAATGCCAAACCCTACATCTCCATATGTGGCAAAAATTACAGGAGCTGGAATGAAATGTGTTCTCATTCTCCCTACTTACCACAACTTGATCCCACAGATTACAGTCTGTTTTTGTCCCTACAAAATTCCCTCAAATGAACAGAGCTTTGATTCCAGAGAACATTAACAATGGCACTTGCATTAGTTTAGTAAAAAATGAAATTTTATGAATGCAGAAGTATGAAGCTGTCAAAAAAAAGTTGAAATGAAACAAACTTGACCAACCCAATATTATGTGCAACTGAACACATGGAAATTTGTTATATACTAAATTTTGCACTATAAATTTAAAGTTCTTACAAAAAGATTTAACTATGGAATTGAGAGACATTTTCTTTAAAAAATAGAGTGGCTATCCAACTTATATCAAGTAAATCATATCTGATATTTGGAAAATTTACTAAAGAAAAAAAATATTAACCTGTATCTTCTTCTCCACTGAGAACTCCTGCTTGAACAGCAGCACCATACGCAACAGCTTCATCTGGATTTATACCTCTAGTTGGTTCTTTACCATTAAAAAATTCTTTTACCAACTGTTGAATTTTTGGAATACGAGTAGATCCACCAACAAGAACTATTTCATGAATATCTTTCTTTTGTAAATCACCATCTTCTAAAACTTTTTGTACTGGTTTCAAAGTTGATCGGAACAAATCCTAAGAAAAATAGATTACATCAACTATTATAATATCCAGATTTGACAGATTTAGTTTATATAATAAATTTATAACAAATTCACACAAACCATATTCAATTCCTCAAATTTTGCTCTTGTGAGTGTTTCACTGAAATCTTCACCTTCATACATTGATCCAATTTCAATACGAGCCTGATGTGCACTGGATAGTGTTCTTTTGGCCTTTTCTACTTCACGACGAAGTTTCTGAACAGCACGGTTATCGTTCCTAATGTCTTTTCCAGATTTCTTCTTATATAATTTAATAAAATGTTCCATAACTCTCTGATCAAAATCTTCACCACCTTCATACAAAAAAAAATTATTATATAAGCATTATTTTCTTTATTACTTTGATAATTAAGAAAGCAATTTTTATAAACAGATAAAAAAAAAATTAAAAAAATATGAGGCAAAGATGTTTCAAGCTTATCTGCTACCACATTACAGGAACAGAGGAAAAAACTCTTTCGGATATTTTCAAAAATTTTTTAATATTTAAAAAACTGGGAAATACAATTTTGTTAAATTAAATCACAACCATTTATATTATTATATGATATACAATCACATATTAAAATATTCTGATCAAGTCATGTATATCAGATTTTAGGCTTTATTATAACTACATAAAATATATTGGTAATCTCATCTTTTCTAACCTAAGTATGTTTGTATGTATGTATCTAATTTTAGTTAAAGCTGGGCTTGATCCCAGCTCTTTCCAAAAAACATCTGGATTCTCCAAGATGGCAGGAGACTTATCATAAAACTTGTGCTTAATTCTTTAATATAATTGCAGGTAATCCTTGACTTATGACAGTTCAAGTTTCAAAAATTTGAAACCCTGCTGTCTGAAGCCAGAAATGCTCAAAATTTATTAAAAATTTTCTCATTAATATTTCTGGATAATTTTATACTAATGTTTGCTAGGATACTACATATTGCCTTAATAAAACAAAAGAACACAATCTGATTTTTGTAGTTCCATAAATCAGACCGTTGGGTCATTGAAACTGAACTCCGGTCAATTGCATTGACCAATAGCAGAATTTATTGACGACATCTCTGTCATAAATCTGAATTTGTAAGTCGAGGACTACCTGTGTTTTTAAAATTAAGTCTCTATGACCCACTAGTACTCTAATATATGCTCCAATATACATAGATTTAGTTTACTTAGTGTTTCACAGAAGAATCCACCTATGTAAGTTGGGGACTGCCTCTATTTGGCATTATAATTTGGATGTAGTTATAAAATCAATAACATTAGTGTTTCATGTATTTAATGCAAAATATGCTCTTGTATGTTTAATATATGATTGAGATGATATAGTTAAAGCACCAATAATTACATGTTTTTATGTCGAATGCTTAATTCTATCTCTGATTTAGAAAAGTAATTTTTTAAATTAAGTTAGTTTTCTAGAAATAGCTTTTCAAAATTTAAAAATGTATATTAAAACAATTATTCTTACCAAGATGAGTATCTCCATTTGTTGAAATTACTTCAAATACTCCATTATCAATAGTCAACAATGAAACATCAAAAGTACCACCACCTAAATCAAACACCAAAATATTCTTTTCGCCTTCTTTTTTATCTAATCCATAAGCAATTGCAGCAGCTGTTGGTTCATTGATAATTCTCATTACATTCAATCCTGCAATTACTCCAGCATCTTTTGTGGCCTGGCGTTGAGCATCATTAAAATAAGCTGGTACCGTTACAACAGCATTAGTAATTTTTTTCCCTAAGTAGGCTTCAGCTGTTTCTTTCATTTTAGTTAAGACCATAGCAGAAATTTCTTCTGGGGCAAATAGTTTCTGTCCTTGTGAAGTTTCGACTCTAATATGAGGTTTACTGCTTTTCTCAATTACCTGAAATTGTGAAAAATTATTATTAAAAACAAAATCAAGAAGCTATTTTAGGATTTATTATAAATCAAATCATTTATAATAAAAATATGAAATACATTTCAGTCATAAAATTTCTATTTCAAGTTCAGGTCTCATCCAGTGAACCTAATCTTTCAACATTCCAGTTGGCCAGCCTGTAGTAGGATGTAAAAATGGATGTTGCAAAAAGTATCCCTTGTGATTAAGATTAAATTAAGCTGCCTAATCTGAATATATATATATATAAAAATTTTTTTTTTATATCTTAATTTATTACAATGATTATAGGCAATATGGAATACTAAAACTACTCCTAATTTTTATTTTCTGCTTTAAGCAATTCAGTTTCAGATTAGAAATTGACATTGATGTTCAGGGGAGATAATTAAAGTGATGCACATTACTATCATTATTGTTTTTGATTTATGATTTTAAAAAAAAATATACAATGTTTTTTAATAAATCTAAATTCTATTAAGTAAAGGAGGAGTATTTGTAGTTAGATGATCCCATCAGACAACATTTCAACTGTTCAAAATCTGTACATAAATTTAAATAATTCATATTGGCTTTTGCATTAATTTAAATAATATTTATAAATAAAATTCATTACAATACAGTCTTACATCTAATATATGAACACAGTTTTAAACAAAGCACAATGTATGATATTGAGCAGCAAATGAAATATCCAACAACTTTTTGCTGCCCAGCAACATATAGCATATGTTAAAATAAGGCAATACACTGCATATGTCATCTTTTAGGACATTTAAAACAATAAATTTTTATATATAGATACTAAATGATTAATTGAGATATGACTCCAAACAAGAATTGCTTTAAAAAGAGATTCTTGTTAAAACATATGAAAAAATAGAATGAACATACTGCCAGTTATTCATTACTTTATACAAAAAAAGGGATATAAATTATTTCTTGTATTGATAAGAGATGTTAAGCATGATAAAATTAAATAAAAGTTAATTACTCTAAAATTTTGCCTACTTCAATTTTTCACTATTCTAACTGAATATTAGTAATTTCAGTTAGAATAGTGGAAAATTGATACACAACTATAGGAACGTTGTGATTTGAGCCTACCACAAGGGTGTCATCCAAGTAGCTGATACCAAGTCTCACTGGTAACAGAACAAATGAAAAAGCTTTTTTCCTATAATTTTATTTGTTTACATAAATTATAAATCAAACTCCTAATCTCAGTTAAAAAGAAAAAAAATAATGGAGGTCTTCATTTCTTTAATATAGTATATGATCTAAATATATTTCAAACGTTTTTATACAGGCAAGAAATTTGCAATAAATCATAGGACAATTTAAGAGAGTAACTCTGGGTCATTTCAATGAGCATCACATATTAATTCTGTTGAATATTAGCTTAGTGGCACAGACCATTAACATAACATTTACATTGAATATTTCTATTAACTAAAAATTTTTTTCACTTCAAATATGTTAACTCGTGGATAAGTTTAAGTTTTTTTTTATTATAAAAATCTATTAATTTTTAAATCCTTAAAAAAAAAAAAAAAAAAAAAAAAAAAATTCATAAATAGTTCTTAAAAAAATTTAAACTTTGCAAAAATAGAAGCTTTTTATTCAAGAAGAATTTTTAGAAAATTAAGACATCAACTAATTAATTAGAAATTCATTTCAATGTTAAAAATCAATTTGGGACAAATGATTTGCAAATAGAAGCAATTCAAAACATAATATAAAACACTATCAAAACCTATTGCATTATTCAACTACACTGCTTCCCAGATATACATATCAAAACCTAAATTAACAATATACTAAATCACACATGCACATAGTCCTTGACTTATGACAAAATGTTATTTACAATGGCAATGAAATCTTAAAATTCTGTGATTAGTCAATATAATTCAATGAGTTCAAATCCCTGAACCAATGATATATATAGAAAGCATCCTATCTTTTTTTGCATCTGATTCTTTTTAATTGTGTTGTTTTTTTTAGTAGGATACTATAATTATCTTAATAAACATTAAAAGTGAGAAATCCATAAATTTTGGGCATTTCTGACTGAACTGTTCTGACTTAAGAGATAGGATTTGAAACCAAGCTTTGCAAGTACAGGATTATCTGAATATATAAAAACAACAAAACAGTGTACATTGATAACATTAGCAGCAAAACAAAAATTATAGTCTTTGGATATTTGTATGGATGGAATCACAATTCAGCTGACATGGACTATTTTCAAGCCAAATTTCTAAAAAGTACAGTTCAAAATGTACACTCTCCAGAGTGTACACATTATGAGAGCAAAGCTTATCTTGGCCCATTCTATAAATCCCCTGAAATTTGGCAGTAGTTTTCAAATCACCCTATATATGAGGAGCTTTTTTGTCAACAGATAGTTTTTGTCAAAAACGTTAAGAATAAAAAAGTGTACTTGACACCACTGCTGTGTATATGAGATTATTTAAAGTAGTAATAATTACGTGTTTTAAGCAGTATAAACGTATTAATTAATTATTAAAATAATTAAATAATCTAAGAAATGCCTGTATACAAAATTTGGATCAAATTAATTGGATGTTGAAATCTTTAAATGTTTTATGAAAAAAGAACTCTATCCCTTTCATTTTGACCAAATTGTATTGAGAGTTTTAGAAATTTTAAGTAATCTAAGAACATTTATACAGTAGTCTCCCAATTATTCAGGATGTATTATCCAAGAAAGAAAGCAATACAGGTCAAACACTGATTTTCTGGAATGCTTGATTTCCAGAGCATTGCTTGGAACAAAGGTCATATAATAATAATAATTCAATATACCTCTAAACTATTAAATATACCCTTCTCATGTCTTTGAAGCACAATGGATTGCTTTATATTTAAATATATACTATAAAATTTGATTATTTGAAGCATGATGCTTGTTATAATTGAATTATCACACCACCAAACTGAATAGAATTATACTATTAATTATAGACATTATTTCTTATATCTAAGAATGAAAAACAGGCATATGCTTAAAAATGATTTTGTGCATATATATGTTTATGTTTGTTATATCTACTTTAATTTTTTCCCTTTTTCTGTTTTTGATATCCTGTAGTATGAAAAAGGAAGATTATGTGAATTTATAAAAAGATATAAAAATAAGAATATTTGATATTATAAGATATTTATAAAAATATTAACTCAAATATAAGAAAGAAAATTGTGAAAAACAGAAGAGATATATTTTTGAACTCAAATAAATATAATTTATACAATGTTATTTATTATTGAAGTCTGCCAACTTATTTACATTTCTAACATGATTAAGCACTATGTAGATTTATGATAAATTTTCTAGTTAACAATTTCAATTTATTACATATAGTATCTTAAAATATTGCATTTGATATTTATAAAAATGATTTTTTTTTTTTTTTAAACAAATTACAGTATGAAGAAAATATTGTATTTTCCTGGACATTTTATACATGGCAAAAAATTGCTATTGTTTATATAACAGATAGTATAGAACAGCATTTCCCAAACTTGCTCTGTGAGAAGGTAGCAAGTGCTTCATGAAAAATATTAATAACAAAGCTTTTTTTCTACATTTTGACTATAATAATTTTACATATGAATTAATTCATGACATTCATGTTGGCACCACAAAATGTCATACACACTTAATAACCAATCACATCAAAATTTTATTGCCGATAATTACATTTAATTATCATTGCTTTTATTGTTTTACAACTCTCCTGTTTTCTGTGATTCACATACTCTGGTTGAACACCTGCAATTGGAATATTGAAGAACTGGTGAACTTTGAATTAAAAATTCGATTAGAAAAGCGATTTTTGTTTTTGCATCTGCAGTGAATGAATTTTATAAGCGGCCATGTTGATTTTATTACCTGGTGATTTTTTTCAATTGTATTGCATTGATTTGAATCCATTCCTAAGGATTTGACTGAATAAAGCGGCTGATTTTATTAAGCAGTGGCCACTGTATATTTAAGTTAGAAAGAAGTAAGACCTGAGCTCAAGCAGAACTCTGGATTTGCAGAGTCGTGTTAACAGTTAGGGTTAATTATAAGTATTATTATTGTTGATATTTGATAGAATTAGCGACTTTGCAATTTTATTGTATGATTCTAACCAACTGGCACAAAGTAGCACATTCGATTTTCAACCTCTAACCTGTTTTTAAGAATAGACTTTCCGGCATGGGGCTCAACTTCTCAGAGATTGACTATAAAAGGACCATTAATATCATTCTAATACCAGCTCCAGCCATAACAACTTGTAAGTACTTACCTGATAAGTTAACTTGTTTCCTTGGTCTTGAATTCACCAAACTCAGATTTTACAAGATATTTTAACTAAATTGTTTTTTTTTTTTTTTTTACTAAATTTATATTTTTCACAAAAAATATCCATGGATTTGTGGTTAAAGAGTGGAAGTTTAAAAAAAAAGGAAGCTGTGATACGTCAAAGGATACATCAACTATTGAAAAAGATGTACAAACTGTGGAATCTTCAATAGATAATATTAAAGAATAAGTGTCACATACTAATAGACCTAAACGGAAATATGATGAAAATTATTTAAAATATGGATTTACATGTATTGGCGAGTCAGATGCTCCTGTTGTAGTGTGTGTTTTATGTCAAACAAAACTCGCTAACAATTCTTTGTATCCAGCCAAACTTCATAGGCACTTAAAAACGATGCATGCTGATCACAAAGAAAAACATATTGTTTTTTCCAATGAAAATGCGAATCAATAAAAAAGTCTAAACTCCATTTAATGAATTTTGCTAAAACTGAAACTTTAACCGAAGCATCTTATCGCGTAAGTTACCGCATTGCACTTAATGGTGTAGCCCATTCAATTGGAGAAAAACTTATTAAACCATGTGTAAAAGATAGTGTCATGTATTATCAATGAGCAGAGTGCTAAGAAAATATATGCACTACAATTATCGAATAATGCTGTTTCAAGACACATCAAAGATCTTTCTATGACTATAGAGAAAGAGCTAATTTATCGACTTGGACTTTGCAGTGAGTATGCATTGCAAA
>WUQG02022881.1:0-31162 GCA_011317285.2 Androctonus mauritanicus | reverse complement strand
CTAAATACCTAATTCATCGAACGAAACGCAAATGTACCATTGAGAATGACATAGTGATGTATTGTGTGCGAAGGTAAAAATTATCACACAAAGGACAAAATTTAATTATAAGCAAGAGACGTCTTTCTGACTCCTCGTTTACAATTAAATTTATTTATTTATTTTTTTCATTTCTCTTTTTTAAATTTAAATTATCATATTCGTCCTCTCGTGTTGTTTGCGTGGGAAGATATATATATATATATATATATATATATATTTTTTTTTTTTTTTTTTTTGATATATTGTTTGCTATTTTTGTAGTTGATTTATAAAAAAAATAAATAAGAAACGAGCGGATTAAATTCTCAAAATCAAAACTGTGTCTTTAATTACGTTAATTGCTTAACGTTAACCTCATAAATCGCTTATATTTTTTAATTAATGTTCTAAATTTAGTAATACGCGATAAACTTAATTAGTTTCAATTGTGCTGCTCGTCAAATTTTTATACATTAAATACTGAGCATAGCAAAATGTGCATTTTATAATTTTTTTTAGTTATAAATTTTGAAATTTATAATAATCTTTTAAATATATATATATATTCAAACAAATTTTCAATTATTCAAAAACATTACTTCAGTAAAATGGCTTCTTCAAGTTGTTTATGTTTTATAGCCTTGTACCTATTAATTCATACAAAGATTTAATGCTTTAAATAATCAAATATTTTAATATATATATATTTTAAATATATTCCACTTATAAATCTTAAAGTAGTTTATGACTAAATGAATTATGATTAAGTGAACATTTCCGGTTTCCAAATGTCAAGGCAATTTGTCAAAGAACTGCTAGAATTAACATACAAAACTAACTCCAATTAGTTAATTTTTAATGTCAATCTGCTTACAGATAATTATGTATAATCTATATACTATATATAAAATTAAAAATATCAAAGTTATGTATATATTTTAACAATTATTATTATTATTTTTTACAGTTATCATCCATCCGATTTGTTTCGATCCTATTTTATCAATTTGCAAAACTGAAATCGTACAAGAGACACAATAAGTTTTTATTATAATAAAATTTCTCAACAGACCGTTGCTGATAGTAATTGTAACAATTCTTTGTTTTGAAAGAAACCTATGAATATGTAACATCAATTTAATGTATGCAGAACAGGCATGTCTGTGTTTCTTTGTGACCACCCTATGAGTAAACATGCAATTTTAATAGCTTAATTATAACGTTGCTGAGGCGTATACTTAACTCGGAGGAAGTACATATTTAAAATATGGTCATTATCGGCTCGACGATGAGCATTTTAGGTGCAATGTACCACACAGTTTCTTAAGAAGAGTAAAAGAAGCACATCGGACGTCTGTCTACTTCGGAATTATCTACTGCAATGCAGACAACACGATTTGTGCAAGTTAATTCGGTTCAAACATCGAGATAATAATTTAATTTCCTATATTTATTTTAATCATTTACATTCATTCCTTCTAAACGAGGTTTTTATTAACATTAACCCAGGATACGCACACATACACACGAATTTATAACGGAAGAAATTCTCATTTTAAACTTAGGATTCTGTTTTCCTGTAATAAATTAGGTTAAATATGAACATTTTTAGTATTAATATTACGGTTATTTCGATGTAGAAATATTTATATGTGTAACTCATCGAAAAATCGTATTTTCTAAATATAGAGATAATATTTATCAGTTTAATTTATCAGAAAGCTTTCAATTATGCTGCGCCCACTCGCACCAATATAGATTTTATACAATGAGCAGTTTTCATCTATCACGATGCAAATCGATTCCATAAATCTGCGTAGAATTAATTTACAACGCGATAAAATTAATTTAAAAGAATAAAACAATATAAATTATTTAATGTCGCGTATAAATATAACCCTGCCAAATAACGCTCTTCTCTCTCTTTTCTTTTTTTATCGCCGAAATCGCTGGTGATATTAAAGGAATCAAGTCAGAAACTAAACAAATGGGTTGTCCCATCTGGAATTGTCCCATAAATCACGATGAACGTGATGGGAAAGTATAAGAAAATCACGCGCGACAAAGAGGGGATCCAAACACCTCTTAATATCACATTTACAATAGTCGATATATAACTTACGAAATTCGTAAAACTCCCACGATATTCATGATTTCCGCATGCTGGAGAACTAAACTGAACTAACAACCCACATTTTGGCTATTCGTGATCGGTCTTATGTTTCGGTTATAGAAGAAGAAGAAGAAAAAAAAAGGTTAATAGTTTTCGATATTTAACAGGAAGGTCGCGAAAGTTAATAACCTTTTTCTATAAGCAGAACAAGCCCAATTTAATGAGGTAAAAGTTGACTGAATTTACAATGTAAATTCTCATCCATTATAACTACTTTATATTATGTTATATAAGCGGTTATTTCTAGAAGAATTGCATAACATTATAACTTTATGACTTTTTCTTTGATTCCACTTACGTAATCGTTGTTAACTATAGCGTGATCTCAATACTTTTAGTTAATAGTTATTATATATATAATATAAATTTTAATATTATTTACACTAACTCAATATAACAAGTGATGCATGATATTAAGCAACTTCCATGACTTTTTCTTGACATTTGACATTATCAGATTAATTCATTATTTTTAACGGCTTGCTGAATTCGAACAAATGAAGTCTCATAATCTAACATGCATGAAAAACAATTAACGTTATTCATTATACGATAATCAGCTTAATTAAGAGAAAAGTAAAAGATTAAGATTTAATTTTTATTTATTTTTTTAATAATAATAATTTTTCGATAATTATTTATTAATTCTTAACTTAATATTATAAATTAATTAATGGCAATGTATGCAAATTCTGAACTACTTAGGAGACATAGAAAAATGGCATTTTTAACACTCAACAAACAGATTATTACATACGTTTAATAATAAGTTTTTTGTCCTATTTTTTTTAATTTTTACACGAATTAGATTATTTAACGTCTTTTCTTAATGTTTCTAGAGCTAATGTAGTATTAAAGAAGATTGAAAGCATAAACATGTTTATGCTAAATGTGACGTACGATTCGTGACTAAAAAATATTTTTGATAAAATTAGATAAAATTTTTCAAAAATTTCGAATACACGTTTCGAATAAATAGAAAAATCTTGCATGGTAACTAAGTTAAAAAAGATTATTCTGACAGTTTAGATCATAATAGACATTATGCGTTAGAACAGTCAGTGATGCAACCCATTGTATTGTCTTATATAATGTTACGTTGCGTGCGTCATTACTATAAAATACACGACTGAACAATAAAGGTAAGAGCGTATCTTCCTTTAATGTTTCTTACGACGTTAAAATATAATTTTTGTTTTTTCTGTATCGAATTTTCCTTCATCTCGATTGTAAAATTATTCGATGATGCAATTTTCTTTTATGCAACAGCAGGAGCGATCACGAATATGCCAATGATCCAACATTCATAAGACGGTAGCAGTGGCTTGGAAGGGTTTTCCTTAGAAAACTGGCAACAACGTCCATTATATTGACAAGCGGGATGAATGGTGCTGTTAAAACCTTTGGGCGGTTATCAAAGTAAACGAAGAGTGTTGAACAACATGACATTTTATGAACTTCCCTTTGGGATGAAGTCAGTGAATATTAATAAGTTTTCTCCTGGAGTGAATATTACGCCAAATTTCCATGTTTTTATGTACCGTAGTCACGATTTTAATTATTATGACAGATAATAATCAACACGTGATGATGACGAATTGAAAATAATACAAGAAAAATCTTCACTTTCGCTGTCACTTCCTTTGAAGAGGATTATTGAGAAATTCTCGGTACTAACTCTATTAACTTCAGTCGAGAAAATTATAATATACTGCGAGGGATTATTTTAGAAACTTATGCAATTTAATGCATGAATTTTTACCAAAATAATTCTTACGGAAAGTAAATGTGTTCTGTTTTGTTGCTGATTCTTATAATAAATATAAATAACGAAAAGACGAAAAATACATATAAATGTGGAGATGCAAATGCATGCAAATATAGAAATGAAAAAATACATTTGCAAAAATCTAAATAATGTTACAGCCATTTAAAAAGTTCTTTCAGATGAATGTAATCCTTCATCATTTGTCGCATATTTTTCATGTGAAATAAATATTGAAAATTTTAAACTTTGCCTTCTTATATTTATATCGAGAGTTCTCTAAGAACTCTAAAATTAATATATACTGTCTTGGATGAAAAAAAATGAACATCTAAAATTCAACTGCCCTGCAGTGTTTTGTTTTGAGCTATTTTATAGAGGTCCGTCCTGACAGACTACAGATGGAAAAATTAATTGGCTAACATTCTTTCATATAAATATATATGCCATTCGTCTGTGACAAATATTATAATTTCAGAGATATCAAAAAGCTTCGCATATTTACCACGCTGATTTGAACTGTCGTCATTTTGTAACGCACTTAACATATTTAAAACTTTACAACTATCTAATTTGCTTGATCAGGAATAGTTTTTTGAAATTTGAATTTTGTTTTCGAGTTATTTTATGACCAATGTTACAGTGAATAAATATAGGCAATTGTTTTTTAACTGCTTAGAAAGAGCAGAATTCTGCAGTCTTTTTGCCCCTCTCTCTCTCTTTAATTATCTTTAAGTGTAACTGTAACGTTCTTATTTATAAGAATGAACATCATAGTAAATTATTTTTATTTAAATCACTCGTATTATTTTCTCTGACTAATATTATTAATATGTAAGTGACTCTTGGTAATTATTTGCTTTTGCAAATTTCGAAGGACATTAAAAATGAAAAATAAATGAAACGTTAAGTAAAAATAGAATTGACGCTATACGATATATTTTTTATTATATAGAACAATAGAAACTTAGTCATTAATGTATATTTTTTAAATCAAGTTTGCAATTGTTGATTTAATGCCGCTTATCATCATCATCATCATAAGTAAGGCAAGTATAAATTTTTTGGAATCGATAATTATTATAAAGCAAACATTAGAATTCTAAGAAATTGTAAAATATGATTGTATTTTTTTAACACTATGAATTTAACGAGGATACAATGTAGAATATATTTCATAGATAATAGGATTAACGTCAAAATTTATAATAAACGAACCTATTTCCTTCGGGAGAATTTTAACTTGTTTAAATATAGAATTACTAAACCCTATATTAAAATTTCTAGAACGTGGAGTTAAATCCTGTGGAATAGGTCACTACATGCACGGAATTCAGATCTTACTTTTGTCTATGTGAACTCTGTCTATGTGATAATGTTAAAAGGATTTTAAATCTCTATATGTTCCGCCCTTCCGTTCTTTTTCCAATTTAGAATGCTGAAAGCATCGCTCTCAAAAAATATTTTTTTCATCTCTCATGTTTATAGAAACCTATTATATTATGTGCATTTTTAGAATTTTTTGAAAACATAATAAATAAACAATATACTCTGAAACAACTCTTGAATGCTGTTATAGAATCTTTAGATGATTCTAGCAGAAGATGGGTGGTACCAATATTCAAATAATCGATGACGTTTACTATTATTTTGATAGTTCTTTTGGAAAAAATTCTCTCTTTCAAGTGAGAATATTGATTATATGGGACAGTTTCAAATATTTAATTAAAATTATTATTTTTTAAAATTAATTCTTGAACTACCAATCTTGTAACAACTCTACGTAAGAACATCTTGTGTGTCATTTGAATATTAAAAAATTATGTCGTGAAATTTAAATAAGTCTATTCTGCAGTGATTTGCTTCTTTAAATATTTTGCTGACCGACTGACAAAGGGACAGATTAAAGTTATTAGACAAGTATATTTTTTTAAAGAAATAAATGAAAAATGTTAATATTTTATTGATCAGAATATTATCTATATGATGATAATAAGGAAATACAAAAAATCAAATATCCTATGGGTTATATACTATAGAAAAATTTCACTAATTCGAATTTGTGGCAATTTTTTATGGCAAAATGATGATGATATAATTTTAAATCATTTTTTGCAAAAAAAATTGATTTATATTTACTTTGTCTGACTTGTACGTTCATACGCTATCAAGAGATCTTGAGAATCAAACTTTGCACAGCATTTAAATTTAAAAATACTATTCCTTATTAACTAAAGTAAACAATTATTAATTTTGAAAATCTTAACTCACCTCATTACAAAATGGCGCCCGTTGGAAACATTAAAACATCAATATCTCTGAAATTATTTACCATATGTGTATAATATTATACACGTTAATATTATTAGTCGTTTGAAAGAATTTAAATATATTTTATAACAATAATCTGATGTAATTATTTATCTGTTTGTATGTCTGTCAGGCAATGCGCAAAATATTCAAGAGTAAAGAACGGCAGAACATTCTTTATCTTTCATTCTATCCATACGAATGCAAATTTTGAAACCACCCATTATAATATGGCAGCTATTTAAATTTTTTAAATTATATATATTTAAAGTTGTTTGTTGTAATTGTAGGATATTATAATCGTTTGAAACAGTTTCTTTGTTACGAAAAATCTCCATAACTTTACTTACTACCAACGATATAATTTGAATAAATAAAGCTTCCTAACACACCCAGTATACTGACCAGAAGAAAAAAAAATTATAAAAGAATTCGATATATCTCCAAAAACAATTTGTAATTCTAGATTTCACAGTTTACGATTTCGTAAAATCGATTTTCTTCGATTGGATATGTCATTGAAGGGTTTATAATCGATTGATACTGAAAGATTAAAGTTTCAATTACATTATAAATTAATGATAATGCGGTCTAATCTATTCTTAATTTTTAAAAAAATGATTATAAAAATTCTTAGATAGCATTTAAATCTTCATCTTTCTTAGGAGATTTAGCAAATCTATAAAATAAACATGGAGTCTATAATTTAATTTGAATAATAACAGTTGTCAGAATAAAACTGATCAAGTAAAATTGATGATAGGCGCCATAACTTATTTTTCAAGGTTATTTAATTAACACGTTTCTTCAAGATTTTTTCGATGTATCAATTAAGTTTGTTTGCAGTTAATTTTATACGCTAAGTTATATTATTACAATATATATATATATATATACCTCAGCGTAAATAAATTATAAGGTTAAATAAGTTTACGACCATATATAGAAGTGACGAGTATGACGTGCAGTTGTTAAAACTATTCTATCAAGAGAGGAAATCCCCATCTTCGCGTTTTCTAAACTGCTGTTCGTGATCGGAATATGTTAAAAGAAAGTTTATTATATATTATAGATTACAAAACTTCTGGGAAAGATTCTCGATTTTTTTTTTTTTAAGAATAAGTCCTTGATAGAGACCTTGGTGTAACAAACCTGTTTTTAGTTCGGCATGAAAGTAATATCCGCATCAAAAATACTATCATTTGGAGGTGCTGTTAGATGAAATGAGAAATTTATCGAAAGCTTTGTTCTTCTGCGATAATTATTATATTTAAAGGAGAAAGGGAGGAACTTTATCAGATAAATAATAAATTAATTTGTCAGAAAAAAAAATATATACTGTATATATATATTTTTTATCTGAAATGTTTATCTCCAGAAGGTGTGGAATAGATAATTTTCGAAATAATTGATTGCATTTATAATGCACAACATTTTTATGTGTTAATAGTTATGATAACTACATTTTTACAATTTCTAACATTTATAATAAGAAAAAAATTGTGATTTTTTAAAAATTCGTTTGTATTTTTTGCGATCGAATGCATCTGCAGCGTGATCACTGGAGATTAAAATTAATGACAAAATTTTCTTTTTTTTTTTCTTTTAAGATTATCTGTCAATAAACATTGTATATAATGTTTCCGATCGAAAGAAACGAATAATGATCGTTCGTATTGTTCGCGATAATCATCGATAAAAACAAAATCCGCAAAACTTAATCTGTCATCAACTTTTATACAGATCATTAAGTTATAATCGCAGTTCGTAAACTTCTGTCTAAAAAAACCGAATTAACGAAGTCGCACATCATAGTAATTCTTTGCCAATCAAAAGTTTAAAGTTCGTAAAATAATTATCACGAAGGAGGAAACTCGGACATCGTAATTAATTACTTTAAAACTAAATTTTCGAAAGGCAATTAAAAAAGGAGAAATTCTGAAGACAACCCTGTTCCAATTTTTATTCGTTTTGTATCGTAGTTTCTGTGTATTATATTTTTAAAACAGTTTCTAGAAAGGCGGAGAACGTCTTCTTTATTAATATTCAACTTAGAATTTTTTTTTATTCTAATAGTGTTGCATTATTTTCAAGGTCTTCAAGAATCACTGAATAGGTAGAATCTTTTCCAGTGTTGGAGATATCTCTGAGGATGCGAATCGATAAAAACAAGGTCAGCAATTTATAAAAATTCTATTAATAATTAAAATCAACCAAATTTAGATTCGAATTAAGTATTTCCTTATCCTGTTAGGCTTGTAAAAGTTAATAAACGTAACAAATTTAAATACAATTAAGCAATAAATAAAAGAGGTAGTAATAACTTAATAAAAATTCATGAAAAACTGAACATATTCGAGTAGATTGATGATTTTTTCACGCTCGATTTCTTTCCGAATATGTTTGATGACAACAATAATTTCTTTTTTATCTTTCCTGATATTATTTCTTATCACGGAAGAGAGAAAAAGTTTAATTTCGCAGAACTTCCTCGTTCTATGAAATTTAAACTTTTTCTCTCTTCTTTCCATAATTCATTAAATAATCCAAAAATAATAACCAAGCTTTATATAAACTTATTGATAAAATTGCATTAAATAAATAGAGAAAAAGGAGAGAATATTCCAAATTTGCCATTTTTTCTCTTTAGTATCTCTCTGTTTCTTTATATAAGTATATAATTTGACTAATTTTCTGTGACGTGCAAGAATGACTTTTCAGTGAGATGCATCGCTCATAATCATATTTATCTTTTGCGACGTTTATCACTCAAAAAAATAAAGAAAAGGAACCGGTTTAACTAACTAAACACGTTTATTTTCGTTTAAAAATTTCTTCCAAATCGTATTAATAATTCTTTAAAGTCGCTTCTCAGATAGATTTCATTAATATTCATTTCTTCATTTGCAATTAACTTGTCAAGGGATTTATTAAGGTGTCTATTGTCGATTATTGTTGCTAACCATAAAATTTATTATCTGAAGAATAAAAATGCGATTTAGTTAATGTAGTTAATAAAATAAACTATTTTAAAGGCAGTTTCTAATAGATATATATTTTTTTCCTGCCTCAGATTTCCCGTACAGTATCAGAATGTAATTCTTTCTACCGGTCGAGTACTTCATCTAGACAGTAATAGTAGTGAAAAAGCTAGTAAGACTCGAAAATATCCTCCGAGGCGACCATTAACATGGAGACCAGGGATCCATTTCTCATCTTAACGATCTTTTTCTTGACATCATGGAGCAAGGCATCGTCGTCAAGCTTACAAATCCTTTGACCATTTTCATCTTCTCGTTCAATAATTACAGAGAGCAATGACGAGTGATTGCGAAGCAACCTGTACTTCTTTAGGTCAGCATGACGATAATTGCATATACATACATCATACCTTTGCATGTTATTTTATAAAGTCTATAATAATAAGAATCGTCCAGTCTTTCCCTCTCAAACGGAGATATATATATGTGTATTTATTATGAGAATGCCATTAAAGTAATTACAATTAATTTAAATTCTGTTAATCTTTAAAAAATAATATGCAAAAATTTTATAAAAAAATAAGTAGGATGGATAGAAACTTGTCGATAACCGGATCACAATAACCTACATAAATTTAACTATTTAGGCAAACCTAAATAGTTAAATTTCTCTTTAATAATAAACAGAAACAAAAAATTCTGCAGGTGGTTAAAAAAGTTATCGAGAAAATAATAAATGAGTTATTAAAGAAAAAAAGGAGATGAAGCACGAAAGATAATCAATAAAAAATAAGAAGAGAAAAAAATAATCGTTAATCAGCAATATGAATCTATAAAATTTGTTAATTTTGTTTAGGAACGCTTATAAATAGCGAATGAAAATTAAAATAAGTTTATTATCTAAAATAATAATAATAATAATAATAATAATGATTCAGCTTTCTTTAGAATTTGATTAATTAATTTCATATTTAATTACCATTTTTTTTTATTTCAACAGATCATTAAATTACTTAATGCGACTTATTGTTAGGAAAATTTTATTTATTTTTAAACCGATTACATTCGCAACAGATTTAATTAGTTTTCGGATTGAATTATTCATAAATTAATTTAGTTTTAAATTAATAAAAAAATAAATATTGTTTTGAAATTAAACGATATTTTTAATGGCTGATATAGTATTGAAATATTTTTTTAGAATTAAAGTTTGGATTCAATATATTTCTCGACGTACAACATATTAATGCAATACACTTTCGTGTTCTTGTACTCAGTCGCACGTTATCCCACGAAGATTCATTATCATCATCAGCACGTATCGTTTTCTTTATGGAAATTGGAGGTCATGGATCTCCATATCTCCTTATTAAGAGCTTTCCTTTTATATTATGTTAACTTTTCTCAGTTGTCATCTTCGATATTATACATTCCAAATTTTCCTCAATCTTCTCTCTTCCTATTATTTTCAGATTCTCTAAACAGACACTTCTTACGAACTTTACACTTCCACTTCCCATTTATATTCCAGTTATTGTTTTAATTTTATATCTTCCCTGTTATTCTATTTATTTCTGCGATATATTTAATATTTTCTTACAGATGAAACTGATATCAATTTCCTCATCAGTTTAGTTACACTTTCCAAGATATAGAGGAGAAAAAAAAGAATAAACAAAATACTCCAATTTTTTAATAAATTTAACTGTAAAAAATTTGATTTTTTAGAATAAACTGTATAAAATATTCTAGATAAAACTCCTAGAAATGTGTCTAATATCTGGTATTTTTTAATAGGTCGATCATGAATAAAATAATTAAAGAAAATTGATAAAAAAAAATGATTAAATGGGATTATGAACTACAAGATCGACTTTAGTCATGTTTTGTACGTTATATCAATTTCTCTATTGTTTTAGAATCTATGTTATAGAACAGCATTATCTAGAATTTTCAATTGTTAAAAATCAATTTCAATAATTAAGTTTGCTTGTTATTTACAGCAAATATTTATACAGATATCTGTTTATCGTATTAAATAAAAATATTAATATATCTTTAATCTCTTCAATTTTACTCACTGGTTATTCTAAAATCGTATAGCTTTTTTAATTTTTTTTTCTCGCTTCGTGTTGATAAATTATGCAATATTCCGGAATTTAAATCTCTCGTCTATAATAAGCTGCTCCCGGCTTAAAGTTTTATTAGAGCACATCAAAGCCACCTTCTATTTTATTATTATTCAGTCTTTCAGTTAACATCCTTTAAACGATTTTAGCCGAGTGTTCAGTAAGATTGATGATACTGTGATCAAAAATTTTCACACTCGATATACGGTATGCGAAAAGGTTAGAAGGAAGATAGCCAACTCACTTGGTGGTCCTTTATATTAGTCATACGTCTTTTTGAGACACTCCTTACCACATAACCCACCAGAAAAAAAAAATCGAATAATGCCACAAACTAATTTTTTCGTTCGTGTTTTTAATGGTGTTCAGCTGTATTTATGCCCATAATAACTAACATTTCGTGTTCGCTGCTAAGCATTCATTATGGAAATTATTCTTCATTACTTATACTATACAGTTTAACAATTTAAATATAAATTTTGGTCGTGTTTCCGCCCGTATTAAACGAACAACATTTTTTCCTCGTTCTAGAATTTTTTTTATGAAGCAAAATTCAATTTGCGACGGTTATTCTTCAATATACATTAACATATTCGTATATAGAGAATGTCTCATCTGCAGCTGATAACTTTTGTATGAATTCGCCTGCGTTTGACATTATAACAATGGAGAGTTTTGTGAGGAAAAAAAAACGTTTGCCTTTTTTTAAATTCAGACAAGGAAAAAAATCTGCTATCGACAATTTTATTTTGTATATAAATATCCGCATAAAAAAGTGCGAAATTATATGTCCACATCATATTTCTTTGCATTAAAGTTAGAAAATTTCATAATTTATTTTTTTTCTACATTTCTTTGCATATTGGAAAATTTTGCTAACATTTTTTTCCAACAAAATTAAGAATTCAAATAAATATCGTGCTGCCATCTGTTAACTAATAAATTATTAAACTGAATAAAAATTACTTAAGTATTTTGATATTTTAATAAAAATTTCATATATAATTCACCAAAATTTATTAAAAATTGATCATTTAAAAAAATCGTCTAAAAGAATAGCCATATCATAAAAAATAGTTATGAAAACATTGCCATAAATATATATATAGTACAATTTTAGCAAGTTAATCACGTTGCTGTTAAGAATATTATAAATGCATTGAAATTTTTTTTTTCTGTATAATAAAAACTTGATCATTTTAAATTTAAATAAAGTAATCATGCAAACTTTCAGTCTGATGTTAACATCCTTACAGCAGAGGTCAAAACTAGCAAATATAAGCTATTCATTGCCCTTTTTTTCATCAATTTTCAACACGTCGTTATGCTACTAACTAATTGAGATACATTATATTTTTCCTTATAAAACAATGCTGGTTATTTTTTGCATCTCATGTGTCAACCCAATTAAATATCTCAAATAGGAAAAGCGTGCAGTCTGACATGGTTTAAAGTTGGATGACAAGATGTTTAGAGAGATTCTTGGAGAAAGTATCATTTCCGATTTCTTAATTGTTAGATATTTATCTTTCGGATTTTTATGTCTACGTCGTGCGTGAATGAATCTCTATTTAAATTTCGTAAATGACGAGTGGAGATATTATAATGCCATTTTGTAGGTCCTTGGTTTTTTTCTTCATCCTTTTATCTGTAACCGTTCATACGCACTTGCCGGCTTGTTAGAGAGATAAACTCGAGAAATACAATTGTTATGAAGAAACAATAGATAAATGAGCACCTGTTATGACTAGAAGACATTTAAATGAAGTCGCACGTCTTCCGTAAATTAATCTTCTTGCAGAAAAGAAAGTAATGAAAGCCAAGGACGTTAGTGTTGTTTATGATCATTTTTTGTTTGTTTTTGTTTTTGTTTCTTCACTGGAACAAATTTCATAGGTTGAGATGCGAACCGTTTCAATATCGTTTACAATGAATTTTCCTCGCCTTCGTATTAAAATTATAAAGAGAACCGTAACGAATTTTAGCTTGCAAAATTGAGAAATGAGAAGAATTTTTTTTCGTTCTGCGACTGCAAAAATTCGCAGAATTTTTTCGTTTTTGTTGCAAAATAGAAATAAAAACATTCGAAAATTGGGACGTGGTTACAGACCATTTATTTGACAAGTTGAAAAACTTATCTTGGATCTTGAACTTTTCAGGATTCAGATCCTTATCTGGAGAATTCGATGCATGCAATATAAATAATGAAAAATGAATTATGTTTTTATTTACCAAGTTATGCGTAAGGAAAATAATAGAGTTCAAATGCTTCGTAAACGTAATTTTATTTTAAATTATGGAAAATCTGAAAAAAGCATCAATTTTAAATTTTACTGATTTATGGATTATGCAATTTACGGATTTCACGTCTTTCTGGATTTTAAGACATTTGTTACAGATACCATATTATAACTTGAACACTCTAAAAAAATATATTTATAGATAATTCTAAACAATTTAATTTTGTACAAAATTATTTGCAATTATATTATTACTGCAACGAATATTTAAACAATAAAATTTCTTTGTAAGTCAACAATCGTTAAACAATGGTTTATTGATATCGTGATTCTTGCAACATAAAAAAAGAATTCTTATACATAATACCGGATATAATTTTTGTTTTTTAAATTTCGTTAACAGAAAGATCCTCTCTCTCTTTTTTTTAAAAATATAATAAAGACACTAAATCACGATTTGGGTGGTGTAGTTTCATGCTTTTCAGGTATAACAATTTATTCACGTACGAAGCAGGTGTAAATAACAATCTCGACTATAATTAATTATTATTATTTTTTTTATATATTAGTTATTCAATAGATGTTTACATTTTTCGTTTATTTTTCTCGGGATTAAAGGCATCCGAATTTCTTCTGTTTAATAAAACTATCTGTAGGTGCGTGAGTGATAATGGAGAGGTGTCTTAGGATTCTTTACAGGTGGATCTTCAGGAAGTGTTTACGGTCATCGGTCTTTTCGACAGGTGGTATTATCACGTGACAACTCTTCCGGGCAGGTGATGTGACCAATCCCCAAGCACCTGTCCAGATGGGTGACAGTTGAACCCCGAACTAGGTTACATCGTTTGAATAATATTACATCCATCCATCACACAGAAGTGAAAAAATATGATCTATTTTTCTACCGACAAATTCACCTCAATTTTTTCTTCTTATATATAATTTCTATACTCCAAAGGCTAAAAATTTCCTCTTCTATAAATATTCATATTTTGATTTTTAATTTAATGCTATAAATAATTGCCGAAATGTTAAGACGGGCAATAAATCTCGATTTAACATTTGAATGAAGCGATATTTTCCTCGTTTTAAAAGAAATTTGCAAACAAGTTTAAATTTTTCATAAAGTGTGATGCACCCGAGTTTTTTTTTTTCTGTTTGTTTGGCTTATTTTATATTTCTAGAAATATTTAAAAAATCAGCATAATAATAGTTAATTTTCAATGTTACCTAAGGCGATCGAATATGTAAATTTTTTTTCCCTTCAGAAATTATTATTCCAGGAAAACATAACATTGTTTATTATTATCGTTATTATTATTAATAGTTCATAGTTTAATGTCATAAATAAGCTAATGCAATTTCAAAATAATGTAAGAGTTAAATGAAGAATTGGTAAATTCGTGACATGACGATTGTTCGAAGGTCAAAACAATCGGTGTCGTGATAATTCTTAGCGTGTCGATACGTTCTATTCGGAGCGTGACTCGCGACTGGATGACTTTTTTAAAATTTCTCCTAAGAGACAAAAAGGTCGCTTGGCCCAGTTTATTGTATCAAGGTCACCAAGTGTGAACAAAAGAAAATTACTTATCCTACTATCTCTGTCACGAAATCTGTGTTTATCATAAAATTTACAAAGTAGAAGACACTATACAAAAAAATTTTACTTTGAGCCAATTTTCTCTTCTCAATTTGTTTCGAAGAAAATTATAGAGCATACGTGATAGAGAAAAATCATCTATTTTTTTATTAAACAAAAAAAAAATCGAAATTTGCTAATTTTTTCTCAGCTCGTAAACAAATTTAAATTAAATATTTTTAATACCGTTTAAATTTTTTTCTAATTATATTAAAATTTTGATTGTCGACAAAATATTTACTTAAGTACAAAGATTAAATAACTTTAATTAATTATTAAATGATAAAAAAAAATTAGTTACACAAAATTAATAGTTCCAGTTGGAAGAAAAAAAAGTATTTTTGCTTGCAAACATGTTCTCCGTTTTTAATTAAGGAATAAAGGGGGGGAAATATTACTAAATCTTTATTTTCTGTTTTAAAAATTTGTGATCTTTGCTCAAATGACTAAACTACAGAATTAAATATAAGATGAGTAGATCTTCAGGCGAAAAAGTCATACCTGATCTTCTGGTTGAAACGGGGATAATATTAAGTAAAACTTCTTTTTTTGAGTATTATATTCCTGATTTTACGTCCTCGGGCCTCTTCTTTCCTTTACGAATCGTCTTATATTTTGTTTAATGAGTATTATATGTCATTGTGACCTACAGCAAAATGACACTTCCTGAATTTTTTGAAGAAAAAAAAAAAATATTAAAAATGGAAAAGCATCAGAAAAGATGACGATATTCGCAAGTAATGTTAAAATGCATTTATTAAATTTTAATACGATCTTTCGATCATATTTAAATTTATCGCTTTATCTTTAATAATAAAAAAACAACATTACATGTAGAAAGATTTATTTGACATACCTCAATTTGAATACAAAAAAGGTCATATTCTCTGAGTAAAAGGAAAGGTCAGCAGCGTAATTATTAAAGACTGACCTGTCATTTTTATTATTCTCGTACAATATCCGTGGGTATAAGATTACAAGAAGAACATAAAGGTTAATATTGATAATCGATGTTCTCAGAACTGAGGCTAGAGACAAGCTGGGGAATATTTATTATCTAGTCCTCACTAGATGATTTATACGACTAATCTTTCATCAGGTTTCTTTTTGAATGATATTTTTCTATCGCAGAACTTCTTATATTCTGTTAATAGTTAATAACCACGAAAATAAATTATTCTTTTTCTGTTTAAAGCAAGCATCGACATAAAATCGATAATTTATTATTGCTTTTTGTTTAAAGAATGCTCCTTTTTTTTAATAAATCTTTAACATAAAGCAAGCCTGTAAAACTTATTTAAAATAAATAATTAAATATAGAATATATTGATAAATATGCTAAAAACAAAATTTTCTTACCTTTCTTTGTTTAAAATGCTTCTATTATATGTCTATATAAAGTATAATTTGATATACAGCAATGAATTATAATAAATTCTTTTCTGTTGAATTATTTTCGAAAAATGATTTTGTTTTTTAATATATGGCATATGATATACATCTATTGACAGTTTGAATTGTATTTTAAATCTATTTTTGATTTATATTTTTGCAAATTTTCTTCCTAGAATTTCAGCTCATTAATAATATGACAAGGTAGTAAGTTTTATCCGTTTTGATGTTTGTTTCGGACAAATATATTATTATTATTATTCTTAGATTTTCCCTGTAAAATATCTAAAATACATATTTAAAAAAATAAATTTCGGCATACAATCAAAATTTTTACTTTTTCTCCTCCCATTCGAACGAAAATAACAATGCAGACTTTACAGCGCTTGAAGCAATTCCAAACACTTAAGCAAACAAAACATCTATATATATATATATGCAGATATTAATCATAGAATGTAAAATTTTGCCATCAGATTTATTGTCCTACATAGATAACAATTTAAAAAGTTTTTGAAAAATTAATGCAGACTTAAATAATGGTTAGAAATCAGTGAAAATCCTTTTAGTGTCGTCTGTTCTATCATAATGCTTTCAAAGCAGTTTGCTTATTTTTTCATGGATTAACTTACTACTACGCTCAATCAACTAACAAGCTGCAAATTTGAAAATTTGCAATCGTTCTGATACATTTTTTTTTTTCGTTATGACAGAATTCGTTATAACACAGAAATAATATCAGAAAACATTTATAACAAAATAAGCATTCTAAAAATTTAAGAACTATGAATACTCGAAGAAGTTACTTTATATATATTTTTTGAGTGATTGAGACCTCTTTAAAACGTTGTCCAAGACAGGTTTTTCATAACCTTAAGTCGTTCTCAATTTGGTACGGATTTTAAAACTTCATTTAATTCTCTCCAATGTGCTGAAGTTTTTAACCTCGGAGACATGCAATTTAATTCGGTATAGATGAAATAAAATATACTATAAATGCATTTAATATAGTATATATTATGTTTGTATATCGATATTATTCATACAGGAGCATCAAAAAATGTTAATAAAGACATAAGATAAAAAGAATTTATTTTTGTATCTGGAGTCAAAGAGACAGCGAAGAAAGAAGAAAATAGCAAAAATGCCATCTTATATTTTATTCAAATTATACAATAATTATATAGTCTTAAATGAACGATGCATTTATTTAGCGTAATTCGTTTGAGTGCTACATTATGAACAGCTGTTCCCTTAACCTACCCTGACAAAACGTGAGTGACAAAAATATTCCTATCATATAAAAGAAACGGGTTTCCTTTAGGCGTCCTGTAATCACTTCCCTAAAGGCAAGTTTCCTGACTGCTTATACAGTAGAAGATGCAGAGCTTTATTTTTCTTTCCAGATCACCTGTTTTTCTTCACTTTCCTACTCTGTACTAGAAACGGCTATTCATAATAGTTCAAGTAGGTTAGTTCTTGCACAGTAAAAGTTTGTCAACCCGAATCTTAGATGGGGAGAAATATTGCCTAATCCTTTAGACTGAATAATAATGAATAGGTGCGGAAGAAATATAAATATAAATGTGAATCAAAGTTTTTATTTAAAAATTTTTTTATATTAATAAAAATGCGAATTAATTTTAGAATTTTTTAAAATTCGCCGCCTTTATATTATGCACGACAATAAAATTTTATTGCGGTACGAATAAATAAATAAAAACTTGGTAAACTGTCAGTACGTCTTTAACTATGAATTTTCGGCTCAAAAATACAATATTCTTTTGTTCCGATTTAGCCAGCAGACACTCGTAGATACATAATTCAAGAATCGTAAGAGCGATAAACCTTTAGTGACATGTTTCCTATATCAGAAATTGTATTCTAACTATTTATTTATAAAAGCTATAAAATTATTATGAACTTAATTCCTTAATTTCTATCCTGTTTTACTTTCTAATAGTCACGATTTTTTATTCTGAGATCATTACACATTTATTATCTGGAAAAACTTGGCTAACCATTCAGGATAATGGTAGGGAAAGTATTAGATATAGTATAAACTTGTTGTACACACAACATAATAAGCGTATATTTATAACGTAACATCAATTTTTTAAGAAATGTAGATACAGAAAACTCGAGATTCTTATAATAAAAAATCATATTGCATTATATAAAAATCAAGCAAATTATTGTAATCAGTTTCATGAACATTTATAAAATTGGCAATTTAAAATTTATTATATATTCCAATGCTAAAACGTAAATCATAAGTGATATGTAAAGAAATAATTGTATGCAATCTGAGTAAAATAAAAAAAAAATATTCCAAATTTCAGCTATATTTTGAATTATTGGCTATAAGGCATGTTGTGAAAGGTTGTTACAAGGTGCATAAGAAAAGAAACTTGAAAAGTTGTAACTGCTCCTAAATCATTCTAATATTTTTTCATTAAAACAGAATTCGTCATAAAACAGAATATAATATCACAAAGTATTTATAATAAAATAAGTATTCTAAAAATTTAAGAACTATGAATACTTGGAAAAGTTATTCTATATATTTTTTTTCTAATTAATTAAGATCTCCCTTTTAAACACCATCCAAGTAACTATATCGAAATATCATGCGAAAATCTTCAGTTTAACTGAACATAAATAAACAAGCAAAGCATATTTTGTAATTTAAAATATTTTTCATAATTAAATTATTTGAAGAAAAAAGAACAAATTGCAAAACATAAAACCTTAACACAAAACCTTTGCATAATTTAATATCATTTTTCAATTATTTTATTCATTTGGATTCAAAGAAAATTACAGGAATTCAAATATCAGGTTAGCCCAAAAATAATGTTTTTAGAATCAAGTTTCGAAATAATATAAAATATAAATCACTTGCTGATTTAATCAAGTATATATTCTCCATTTGAATCAATAACACTTTTCCAACGTTGTGAAAATTTTAAAAATTCGTGTTCAGACAAGCTAAGACATGATTGAACAAGTACAGTATAAAAAAGAAATTATTTTTAGGATGACCTGATTTTCTTATGAAAAGCTTTATTTAATTACTAAAACTAAGGAAAGCGTTCTGAATATTATAGTTTATCGATGTGGATATTATAAATTACTTTATCTATTAATCCATTGTGGATTATTGCCCACTATTATTTTTTCAAAATTTATAATCTATTTCTATTACTTATTTCTTGAAACATGCAATGAATAAATACACGGATTAAATTATGGTAAAATTTTCTGATGCAACATAAAATTTCATTGGACCTTAATTAATAAGCATATAATATTTAAGATATTTAATAAAAAAAATTATTAATATATTAAAAGCGTTTTTGCATATGTTAAATTAAATCGATAGAATAAAAGTTAATTTAAGTGGAAAAATAAGATTTGTTGTTTTTAATCTATTGCACTGTAGTTTATACTATTATATAAACGATAGAGAATTTTCAAGCATGACGTGGGTAAGACAAATATATATAAGACGTCTGTGCATTAATAGACAGAGCCTCCGAGAGAAATTTTTTCAGTCGAGACAAGATTAATTTGAGGCCCCACACATACGTGTGACGGACTCGTATATTTTGAATTATGTATATGTATATTAGAGAATTGCGTACGAGTATTGATTAATAACTCACTAATACTGAATAGAAACACGTATTAAGAAAAATATATTAATGCATGACAGTGGGCCACCTTGATTTACCTCATTTCTTTTTTTTTTACAAATTAATCTTTGATTTTGTAACTAAAAATTTTGCGAATCTCGCTGATATCAGGCGGTCAAAATAGTAGAACCCTTTTATATTGCACCAGCCTGCAAGAGTTAGTATCCTATTGGCATGGGCCCAGAGCCAATGTCCGATTGGACTCCCCTCTTCTAGGGGCTGCTAACAGGTACTTTAATCAAATGGCAATGATTGGTTAGGAACATCCATGATTAGGAATCATATTTCTCAACTACAAAATAGCTTCAGTTTTACAAAATAATAGTTTTAATAATTTATGTGTATGGATTAACTGAGTTTTATTGTATAGAAATTATAGAACATAAGGTATTGGTAAGATTGGTCTAAACCAGCGATGTTCTATGGCACACTAGTTTCTGCGAAAATTCGCCTTATATATGTTTTTGCTGTAAGCGTTCTGCTAAAAATTTTTTATAATCAAAAATGTGATATGATTTTGAAAAGGTTTATTTAAACAATAAATATAAAATTATTTTTTGAATTTATTTTTATAGTGATGCATACAAATTAAAAATATTGAAGAAACACAAATTACGTTCTCTGATCATCGATGTATGCCTCTGATCATGTCTTTGATAGAGAATATTCCCTCTAGTGGAAATTATACTAGACCCTCTAGTGTAGAGATACTGAAAAGTTTTTAAAAATTGTCTTGTGAAAACAGTTTTATCATATAATTGTTTTTTTCTTGTAAGATTTTATCATCTAGTCATACATTTAACCAGCGATTATACTGCTGTAAGATATAAAAGATTTATGATACTATTCATCTTTTATAAATATGCTTTTTGTTTCGAGTTATTCCTATAAAAACACAGACGAGATTTTAACTATACACAAGAGGAAGATAAGTTTGAAGTACTCAAATAATTGAAATCTAGTTTGCTTTTTTCTTTGTACGTATAGCAGTATATCCAGGATTTTGAAAACAAAGGAATTTGATTTAATAAGTGAATGCACGAAAAGGAAAATCACGCGAATCTTTTCAAAAATTACTTTTCAAATCTTGATAAGAAGTTTGAACCATCAAATTCTTTATAGATAAGTTCCTATCATAAACACAAAGTCATAAAGTCACGGTCAACAATAAAGAATCTGTTTAAGACATTTAGATAATTTTGATTTTAAAAAGTCATTCATTTATTAATTTTGAGCTGTTAAGTATGTTATCTTGATCGACCGTATGGCCTCATGATAAGATGGATTTTTCTATTGGAAGGAATTATTCTTAGCAAATTTTTTAAGAGGATACAAGTCTGATTCGACGATTCTTCACACTTGTGCAAACATCACTACAGTGCGAACACTACGTGAACTTTGGAATGATCTCATTATTAATAATCTCGAATGATTTGATATTGACGTGTAAATAGTGTATGTTCTTTCAAGGAAAATTAGGCAATATTCAGTCGAAAAAAGAAATAATTTTTGTGGAACTAAATATTGGCAATTACTGTTCAAATAATCCTCAACATACAAAAATTCCAACAGATATGAAATGAAGTTTCCTTTACCTTCTTCGGAAAATGGCTGTTGACACAGTATTTCGTAAATGGTCGAGTAGTTATGCGTTGGCTTACAATATGGAGATTTCGGTTCAATTTAGAATACCATCCTTCCAGATGTTTTTAGGAGATGCTTTGGCACAGCTCGTTAATTCCATTCTCACATGAAAGCCGGCTGTGGGCAGTCCATGATGGCATTGGAACTCTATTAGAAAGCAACGTAAAATAACAGTAACAACAAATAAATTATTATTTCATAGATAATTTTATTCATAATTGTAAATTCCGTATAGAAGAAAAGAATTATGTATAGAAATTACACATGCTATACAGAAAATGCATATAATCGAAACTAGTGTGCAAAATTCTCTATAAATTAGTGTTTATTTTCGTGGATTCATTGACTATATAAAATATCTTATAAATAAATATGTAATCATATACATATAATAAATGTATAAAGAATTTTTGAGAATCAAGTTCCATATTTTCCATTTTTCATATTTTTCAGTTTCATGTTTTCATATTTTATTAGAATGACAGTTTTTCTGGATAGTTTATTTCAGTTGATACCCGTGCTGATCGCTTCATGAATCACTGAAGCAGAGGAAACAAAAAGTCGAAACAAGCAGTTATGTATTTTGTGCATAAGAGTGAACTAAAAGGAATAAAAAAATTTACCTGTTTGATATAATTCAATAGTGTAATTATTATTACATTATAATCACTAGATATGGTAAAATGAGTCCCCAAGGATAATATAAATATTCTTAGTAATAGGAGCAACTCTTGAAACCGTACCCAAAAAATAAATGAACTATCATGCAAATAAAGCAAAGAATAAAAAGATGGGATAACGAAAAATAGAAACAATCGATTTATAAATTCCGTGTGAAGGTTCATGAACGATAAAGGAAAAATTATTTGTATATTTTAAAAAATGAAGGATATAATATTTTCCTGCATCATTAGAAAGATAAAAAAAATTTAATGATGTAAATGTTGGATTTTCTTTGCGAATATATTTGTAATAGCGATGACGACGATGAAGAGGAAGATTATAATTCTGAACTGTGACGAGACACTGTGAACAATAATGATGAAACTAATTTTACAAACGATTACAAAACAAAAATAAAATTATCATAAAGACTGATAGTTTTGGATATTTATGGAAATGACTGATATTTATGGAATGCCAAAATACTATATTATTCAGGTACTGTATTAAGAAAAAACATCGTTATAACTGATAAGAAAAACATTTTGTGAAATGGATCTATTGGGGATATCACTTGGAGACGATTTAATGATGAGTATTATGCCATCGGCAACTGGTAGAAGTATCATATGACATTAAATACATCAAACTGCAGCAAACATATAAAAATAATCCGCCAAGTTTACCTCTTGGATGACGTGGAAATAAGCTTAATGCTACAAATAATCGCTTTAATAGTGACAAATATTGTGATCGAAAATTTTGTCATACAGTTTTGTTTATAATGGTCCTCGATATCCATTTTAAAAAAATATTGATTTCGGAAAAATCAAAAAATTGATTTTTTTTATTTTCCGTTCTTACGGAAAATAATCATATCCGTATCCTTAAGTCATAGTTCATTGTGAAACAGCCACATACTTGAAAATTAAACTGTTTTTTCTAGTAAATCAACAGCAGTGAAAGCTAATTTAACAATAATTCAATATGCTCACTTCCAAATTTATAAATCAGTAATAATTTCTAAATTTTGTTTCGAAAATGGAAGCTATTCTCTTCTTTTCAACTGTGAAAACATGGACATTGAAGACATTGCAAAAATTAAGTTAATGAGTCATTAACTTTATATATTCTACACTTCTACAGTAATATATACATATAGGGACTCCTTATTTGCGATTTTTTGCATTTGCAAGTTTTATTTTAATGAGAAATGCCCAAAATTCCTAAAGTATATTCTCAAAATCTCATTTATTAAGGCGTATGATATAAACTTTACTATGCCATCTTCAAAGAAAGAAACGCACAGCACTGAATCTCTTTCTTTGTATGAAGTTCCACTTGTATATTATTGAGATCTAATAAAAGATTCAGTTTGTTAAAAATAACGAATAAAACATAATTTTTACACTTAAAAGTGCTGTTAAGATATCACTTCACTAATAATTTGTGAATTAATTGATATTTTATGAAATTCAATAGGAATGTTAAAGATGACCCTATCTGCACTTTTAACCTTGTAGTTTCAACCAACTAAAAATATCAGACATCAAAATTGCTTATCGTGAATCGGGAGAAATTGACCAACATTTTCTTTTTCGTCCTAAAACTCATATTAAATTTGAATATTTTCATTTCATATTTTTTGTACTTAAACTTACAAGGATTCTGCATATATGACTCAATCAAAAATTTTGAAATAACAATCGGGTCATTATAATTTTTTAAAAAGTTACAATTAGCCATCTTACCCCAAATATTCGGAGTAAGCTGCCACTGCGCTTTAAATGATATTCACTTTAATAAATAGCAAAAATGAACTCTTCACTCATTCAATAAACTTTTTGTTCACTATACCATGTAGCTTATATTTTAATAATATAAATTATTAAATTCTATAAAATTAGAAGAATTAAATAAAATCAGATATTTAGGTATCGTATATATCCATGGTGGCCAAGTTGCGGCTGGTGAACCACATGCGACTCTTTGCTACCTTTCGTGTGCTCCATATCATGAAAATCAAGAATTAATTTAGAGTAATCTCTTTTAATTAAGAAAGATATAAGAGTTGTCAATTTGTCCATATAAAATAAGCTATCTCAAACATTTAATAAAAAATGGATTTAGGAATTTTTTCAAGACCTTCATATACAATTAACATTAAACATACAATGAATTATTTACTGTGTAGGCCCATGCCATATTTTTCATCGCCATTTTTATATAATCTACTTTTTTTAATGTCCTGTAAGGTAGGATAGGCCTATCATATATCTGTGAAGCATTGAAGCAATTCATGTCTCCTCTATTTATATGTCATGCTGCAGGTTTTAAACTTTCTTCAAACAAAGACCTCTGCTTGGGTCCTAATATATGCTCTTATCATTTAATTTATGAAAACAAATTATAAATACAGAAATTTAAATTCGGCATCTAATCCTGAAGCAAACCTTGCCATCTTTCCTGTTGATCAAGGTGAGATGCAACTTTTAATCACGTGACTTAAAATCACGACTAAATTATAACGACATCGAAAGCAAAGCATTCTTTTAAGTATTCAATATATATTAAATATATTAATTTTTACTATGCTGATATTATTACGATTAATAATAATATTTCAAAAACTGACTAAAATTTTTGATGAAAATTCCAACATTCACTGGGAATTTTTCGATTTCCAATGCGAGTAATTGATAATAGTCATCTTCTATATTTTTGGCGGCTTATAGGATATAATAAACCACCTTCAATCGCTATCTGTTTTGTGTGGCTCCATATCATGAAACGCCACCTCAACGAACTAACGAACTATAGAAAAATAAGCTACTTCCTCCGATTACCATCTTGTCCCGATTTACTATATGTATACTCAATATTTTTTGAACTTTTAATTGACGAATTTTATAAAAATTTAAATAGGAAAATCGTGCCTTTGAAGATTAATTTGACGTCACATCGAGTAATACTGTTGCTTAATCAAAATGCAAAATGATCAAGATCATAAAGGTTTCCCCTAATAATTTTTGAACTATTTAATAAATTTTTATCGGATTCTGTAAGGAAATTATGCCATCGAAGATTGATGACATATGTTTCAATCTCGCAACTTTATGTCAAAATATCAGACTTGTATGGAAAATAGTCAGTTCTTTTTAGAACGAATATACTTGTTAGGATATAGAGAATATATAATCGCAAATGCTTTTTATAACATTGCCTCTATGGAAATCAAAGGTTTATTTTAGGATGGGGACCAATGCTCGGGAACCAATTAGGTCAAAGAAACAATCGCCTTTATATGCGTGAGAAAAATGGCAACATGACTATGGATAAGAAAATAATGATGTAAGTAATGGTCAATATAGGATGTCGAAACTTAATATACACTGTTTATATACTCGGTTAAAAATAAGTGAGACACTTCTAAAACATAGAGTGCGAACTCTATTTTTTTTAGAAGTGAGAACATGTAAATACTTATATACTTATATTGAGAACATATAAATACTTTTTAACTAGATATACAAATGATTAAAATATCACCAATGAATGCACAAGGTTTTTGAGAACGTATGAGAAGGACGAATCTAGGGCCAATATAAGGAGCGGCGTTCGTAAGGGATTATCCATAAACTAGGGATTGTCATGCTATTTCGAACACTTTTTGATCCATTTGTCATTTTTCGTCACTCCAAGTTTGACTCCCCTAGACTTGATGTCACAAATTTTAAAATCTCTTCCCTTCCATTTAAAAATTTTTCTCCGATTTTATGCAAAAATAAAAATAATACATAAAATAGTTGAAAGTAGAAATTACTTTATAGTATTATATTTTTTAATTTACAAATAAACCTTCAAAAAAACAACTGGATATAAATGTCTTATAATTAAATATGTTTTTCATTTTATAACAATTTTTCTATATTTCTAAATATTTTACATTACAGTCTTATTTTTCGATCAATTAAACATAAAAATTTTATATTTTCCAAAAAAATTTAATCATAGAAATATAAAACTCAAACCAGTTAATAGTGTGACGTCACAATTTTCATGACTCCCTGCTCTCCTACGTCTTTTATCGTCATAAATCTATTACCTCTCCCTCCCCTAAAACCGTGATGTAGTTTATGGATGCTCCCTAAGTACGTATATATCTGATCAATTTTGCTGTTTCAATACATTATGTAGTCTACGAAAACATCTACGACGTATTAGTATGATCAACTGAGCAAGTATGAGAGGCCACTTCATTCATTTATAGCAAATCTACGCCGATTTTTTTGCAACAGAGCGTATTTTTGCATTATTAAGTCCTGTTTCCACTTAATCCGCACGGACGAAAAAAATGCGGGAGCGCACAATCTGCTTAAATTGTTTCCACTCCCCTCTTACTGCAGCTTAACCTTGAGCTTAGCATAGACAGAAATGGAAGTCAAAAATGGTTTTTTAATTCGCCTGCAGGGACATTATCTTGGCATAATCATGTTAACCACTGATTTTTAAATATTTGTATTATCTTTATACTAAAAAAATAAATTAATATTATTAATAATTTGATTTAATAAATTGAAATCAGACATGAAACAAACAGAATTTAATGTTGTTTGTCTCTACATATTCTCTACTTTTTAACGACATTCAGAAGTTCCTCTTCATACTCCTTGGCAATCTCTCTTGGGAAATTTTTGAGAGTCAATTACTTTTGCTACAGATTGTAAAATAATTTCATTAACAGATCCACAGAAATGATACGAAAAATATTATTTGCTTCATTCAGTTATAAAAGTTTCTTCTTTTTTTCGTCCAGTAATGTATTCTCAACGATCTATATATCGATGTATATTCCACAAGGGAGCCGCCATTTTGGTTGTGCGTTAACAGAAAGCAGAAATATCTACTACCGCTAGATGACAGCGTTAAAGGTTGGTTCCCTGTTCCCATTATCCGTCGCGGAAAGCGGAACGATTAAAACCGCTGCTGATAAACGCAGTGGCAATTCCGCTTGCTGGTTCCCACTGTTGCGGTTAGCTACGCTTTCTCCAAGATTTTCTTAGCGCCGTTCCCATGATTCATTTCATGTAAAACAAAATCAAGGAAGTTGAACAAAATGGACACTAAACAAGGAAAGCACTCGCTATTTACGAAATAATATTAACAGCTGCAGTAAACGAAGAAACTAACAAAATCGAAGAAGAGAAAATGTTGGATCGAAGATGTTTATAAGAAGAAATACGAATAAGCTTTCTATGTAAATTTGATTAAGGGGATGAGATTTAACAAGAGAGAATCCCGTCATAATGACTCAAAGGTACCAATGATTCAGAAAATGCATCGATTTGATTGGTAAGCCTTACTTCGACGGCCTTTTCACCGTCGTGGTAAAGTTGAATCCATGTCGACTCAGAACCGTAGCGGTTTTAACGTCGTGATATGATGTCAAAACCGCGCAGCTTTCATCACGCGCGTATTTTCCGCCGCGGTTCACGCTAATGGAAACAAACTCTTAAAACGGACAGCATACTATTTATCTGCGCAGATTCATGTTTCCATTACTACACATTGTGAGTCGCGCACAGCGCATTCAGTGGAAACAGGCCTTTATGCATTAATTTATTATAAAATTACCAATCAGCTAGGGAGCATCATCAATTGAAAATGTTACAAAAAAAAAAAAATAATAAAAAATAAAAAATCGCGATTTTGCTCATGATCAATGCATTCATGAAAAACGTATTGATAATAATCAAATATAAAAATTCACACTGAGCCATTTTTATAATTTAAAACACTGAAGCTTATATAAACAAAAAAATCTGAAATTCACAATAACAACAATATTTTTCCATAATGGCGAAGAAACTTCAACAGAGAGGTTTTAGTAGGTTATCTGAATATTTATGTAAAATTCAGTTTTATGAAATTACCTTCTTGAAAAAAATCCTTTTGAATTAAAAGGGAAATTTTTCAATTACGAAATTGAATTATAAAGGCTAAATTCATTTTTGCATTTAAAACTTCAAATGACAAAATAATTATTTAAGTAACATAATCAACTTGATGAGATCAAGATGAAATTAATAAAAATAATTAAATTACATTATTTAAAACATATAGAAACAACTTGGATGAGTCTCAAGGAAATGAAAATTTATATATACTGAAATTACTTATGACGAAACATTAATATGAAAAATATTTTCGAATGATTTATTTTCATTGACAATTTTATAGATTAAATTATTAATTAACAATAAATGAAGTATTTATTGTTCTACGAAATCGGTTTATAATATCAAGTTAACAATCGTGCAAAAATAATCGAATATGGGATTTTATCATGCAATAGTAGCCTTTTTATTTATTATATATGCCATTTCTTATGCAATTTTCACGAACTCGTTTGAATCCCATCAAGAATTGAATTATAGTAACGAAGATTTCTTCCAATATACCTTAAAAGATCTCGTTAAGTATTTATTAAGTTGTTTTTTTGCTTTCGTGATCGACGAACTGTGGATGATTTTCGAATATTTATTTTCACTTCATCCTCTAATTAATGGGAAAAATTTATGCATCAGTCTACTCAGCTTAATATTTTTCAAATGGATTAATTCTAGACCGAAATCAAGCGGATTAACAGATATTAGCCTTGATAATATATATGAAAAACTACAGAATTGCATAACTCGACAGGACGAAATCAATCAGAAACAAAAAAATTATGAATGCGAAGAAGTAGAAAAATTAAAATCTTTTACTGAAGAACAACATCATAAATTACGTGACGATATTAAAGAAATGCATTTATCCATTAAAGATTTCGATATTCGATTAAGAAACATTTTTTCAAAAATGGAACAAATAATTGTCGAACCACAAGATTATCGCGTTATTAACAAAGATAAAAAATCTTTTTCTAATTCACATTCTGACGAACACTTATTTACAAACAAATATCATCATAAACACGAACAGACTAAAAATTTATTGAATCAAAAACTTGCAATGCAAAGTAGAAGGGAGTTTGATGAGTTTATGTTAAAATCAGAATCTCTAAATGCTAAAGGTGACGAAATTTTAGTAGAAAATAAAGAATTTTGTGATGGAAATTCTAAATTAACTACAAAAGACGAAATAAAGGAAGTTGTTTCGGTAGAATTGTTAAATGAAGATAATTACTTTGGTTGCCGTATCTCTGATTATAACTAATATGATAAAAATGTCAAACGTAGCGAATCTACCGAATTTTAATATAATATAAATTTTAATATTCATTAAAATTTTCAAAAATATATTTAAAAATAGTTTAATTATAGTTTCATATTCTTGCATAGACTCATAAAATTATATATTTTACATTGTTTCCTAAATTTCGAAATTTTGTGTAACAATATTCCCCATAGTTCTAATTAAAACTTTTTGAGAGATCCTTTTTCAGAATTTTCATTAATAAAATGAATTATTATTTATAGATTTGAGAAATATTTTTCAAATTTAAAAGTTTCTCTAATAAACTGTTATTTTGTGAGTGTTCCTGATAAAAATAATTTAAATCGCAAAAAAATAGCATATAATTCCGGCAATTTCATATTTATTAATTAAGATGATTTAACACATATTTAAGAACAAAAATATCTGTAAAAATTTTTGTTCTTAAATAAGTATAAATTTTTAAATAATACATTAAATTGGCCATTATCTCGTTTCTTTTTAACAATGATAAATGAATTTGATGCAGTCATATTTTCCGCTATATTATACTTTCATACTGAACTATTTATTTAGAAGAATTAAGCTATATTAATCATTTCTAGTATGTAGAAACAGATCCCATAACACTTTCATTATATCATACAGTACTACGCATTGAGATCTGCATCATTTTTTCAGATTGATAACCATTTTTTATTAAACGATTGAAAAAGAATTCGATGTAAACTCGAATCATAGAAAATATATAAAATCAATTTTCATGGACTCATTTAAAGACTAAATCACAACTAAATTATTCGGTGATTAGTTTTTAAATCGAATTATAACAAAAAAAAAAAAAAAAACTATCTTATTGATCACTTCCAAAAATTTTTTATTCTCAATATACAGACACTTCGCTGCAAAACTTGATGTTTAGCAGAAAAACTGTTCATATGAAGAAAAAATTGTTCTCCAAATATCATTTTTTAAATAAAATCAATGTTTTTGGACTCAGTAGGTGATCGAGAAACCAGTTTCTCATAAATTAATAATAATAATTGCTTTCTTAATTAAAATGCTTCCTTAACAGTGAAATACAAATAATTAGATTCTATGTTTTCTTTCCAATTGTAGAAAACATTAATTTATATATATTAGTTTATATCTGGATAAACATAATAGTTTCATTTAGAAAAATAGTTTATGATTTTCATATATTCAAATTTCAACTTACAATTAGGGGAAAGTCTTCTATATTGTACCGGCTCCTTAATTGTACCAGCCTGTTATCTTCTAAATGG